>JBBPBX010005930.1:18006-70270 GCA_038048925.1 Garcialebias charrua
CTACCTCCTGGGTTTGGATGTGGGCTATTTTTTTAGCTCAATAAATAGTTTTTTGAGTCATATATTCTTGCACAAATGATGGTAATTTAATGAACCTGTGTTGGGATGTTTGAGAAGAAGGAAAAAAAAACTGTTCAAAAACTAATTTTTACTTGTCTCTGTAGACACTTTGTTATCAACAGCTTGTCACAACAGCACAATGTACCATAGTCCTTTTTTTTGTTAAAACTAAAATAAATTAAAAAAACAGTAAAGATAAAACCGTTCAGTCACCCATCTAATAATAATAATAATTAATTCAATTTATAACGCACTTTTCATTACTGAAAATCTCAAAGTGCTACACATATATTGAATGCTACACACATTCATAAACCGGTGGCGGCAGACTACCATGCAAGGTGCTTTCCAGTCCTACCGGGAGCAACTCAGGGTTAAGTGTCTTGCCCAAGGACACAACGACACATGGTGCGGGTCCCGGGAGTCGAACCGCCAACTTTCCGATCGGGAGACGACTGCCCTTACCACTACGCCACGGCCGCCCATCTAGTCATTATCTGCTGCTGCTTCTCAAGGTGGATGGGGGCAGTAGTTTGAGCAGGGAGTCCCAGACCTCTCTTCCCACAGCCACCTCTTCCAGCTTTTCTGAGAGGACTCCAAGGGGTTCCCAGGGCAGGTGTTCGAGAGAGAGAGCGACACTGTTTCTCCAGCCTGTCCTGGTCTTCCCTGGGGTCTCCTTGCAGGGGACATTCTTATGAGATGCCTGAACCACCTCAACTGGCTCCTCTCGATGTGGAGGAGTGCCTCCACTCTGAGTCTCTTTCAGATAACTGAGACACTGATGGATTGCCAGAATCTTTTTGGAACTAATCGAGAGTATCTTATCCAAGGCCTCACTAAACTCCTCCCACATCCAAGCTTTTAGCTTCAGCAACATTTAGGGCTGCAGGCAGCACACCTATACCTTTCAGCTGCCTCTGGAGTCCCAGCTAACAAGGCCAGATAGGACACCTCCATCATCTTGACGGTCTCTTCAACCAAGGTGTCCACCACTGGGTTTGAGGATGGCCGCTGTGAGCAGAGCTTTGATAAGCCAGGGTCAGAGCTCCAAGGCCCTCACCTTTGGCTGCTGCCCATAGCAGCATGCAGCTGACATGTATAAGTTATTGTGGATTCTCACTGACTGGTCTGTTTGTTAAGAAGTCCAGGACCCAGTTACAAATGGAGGGGCGTAGTCCTACAGTGTGAGTACCGGTAGTTTGTCCATCAGGGTTTGGGGGATCATGGTGTTGAAGGCAGACTTGAACACTGGTGCAGACGGACGTAAGGGTTCTTCTGCTCCAGGTGGGTGAGACCAGGAGATTGCATCCAAAAAGGTGAATTAATTTGTTGAAATATGAAAGTCATTAATAATAATAATAATTGTCTAAGCTTGTCATCTGCGTATGTTTCCCATACACAGACGAAATTCGTCTCTGCATTTAACCCAACCACCTACCAGGCGGTGCAAAGGGGTTTAAAAGGGGCAGGTTCTGGCAGAAAAACTTTAACTTTTTATTTTTTATATGTTTTCAGTTCAAAGGGGCAGCACGGCACGGTGGTTCAGTTGGTAGAGCTGCTGCCTCTCAGCGAACAGGCCCTGGTTCAAATCCTGGTCTGCAGGCCTTTTTTGGTGGAGTTTCCAAGTTTCTCTCCATGCATGTGTGGGTTTTCTCTCTGGTTTCCTCCCACAGACCAAAAACATGCATGTTAGGCTGATTGGTAACTCTAAACTGTCTCTAGGTGTGAGTGAGAGAGAGAATGGTTGTCTCTGTGGTCCTGTGATGGAGATCTGTCCAGGGTGTCCCCCCCTTCTCGCACAATGATAACTGGACATGGGCACCAGTGACCCCCGCGACTTGAAAAGGAAGAATGGATGGAGTTCAAACACACAAGCAAGTTTACAAGAAAGGCAAATAGCAAAAGGCTGGCTAAAAGCTGCAAATACAAGCTAGCAGCTAAAAATAAGATGCTGGCTCAAAAAAAGCTAATTAGAAAAAAGTAGGACCTAAGAAGCTATGCTAGTTAGAAGCTAAAAGTAGCAACAACAAAACAAAAAACTAGATAAAAGTTAATTTCTAAATGTCACGTATCAAAAAGTAGCAGAAGGCTTTAAGTAAAAAAGTGAAATGTGAGCTGAAGGTGGAAACTTGGAACATAACTCACATGAGGGATCACTCCAAACATCAACTGAAGAAATGAAGAGGGTCGACCTTTCAGCTAAGGATGTAATCAGCCAGTCACTGACGCTTTATTGACCCGCTGGGAAGGTGTATTATCAGAGACTGGTGTCAGATTGAGCTACTGGTGCCACTCACTGTGTTGGATCATACCAGATGTACTGTGTTAACAGGGTTCTGTTATTCTCTGCTGCAGCTGCAACCAGATGGGAAAGGAATGGAGCTGTAAAGTTGGTAAGCCATCAGTTTCAGCCAAAGTGGAGATAATGAGATGGTCATTAAACTTCTTAAATTTTAATGAAAGGAAAACAGAAGTGATGATGTTTGGTCCTGTGAACATTGCCCTGTTGATCTGGGCCCTTTGACACCACATTTAAAGAAAACAGTTTCCAACTTGGGTTTTAAAATGGACAGTGATTTTAATTCCCAGATTGGAGCGGTGGTCAAGGCCAGTTTTTATCACCTGAGACAGCTGGCTAAGGTAAAGCCCATCTTCACACAACAGCAGCTGGAAACAGTAATCCATGCTTTTATCACCTCTTGGCTGGATTACTGTAACGCTCTTTACCTTGGAGTCAGCCAGTCCTCCCTCAGACGTCTCCAGTTGGTCCAGAACGCTGCTGCTCGCCTTCTAACTGGAGTTCATAAGAGGGAGCACATCACCCCCACTCTGGCTTCACTCCACTGGCTGCCTGTTCATTTTAGAGTTCATTTTAAGATTATTTTATTTGTTTTTAAAAGTTTAAATGGTCTTGCTCCATCCTACCTCTCTGAGCTGCTTCACCCATACTCTCCTGCTCGGTGCTTCAGATCAGCTGATCAGCTGCTCCTGGAGGTGCCGAGATCCAAATGGAGGCTCAGAGTGGACAGAGCTTTTTGTAGCTGCTCCGACTGTGGAACGATCTCCCTCTTCCCATCAGACAAGCCCCTTCACTGTCCAGTTTTAAAACTCTTTAAAAAATGCATTTTTACTCCCTATTTTGGCACAGACTGAAATTTGCTCAGCTCTTTTTAATAATCTTAATGTTTTAACAACTGTTTTTTTCTTTTATGTATTTAAATTGTCTCATTTTTATGTACAACACTTTGTTGCAGTTGTGGTTGTTTAAGGACTTTATAAATAAAGTATTATTATTATTATTATTATTATTATTATTATTATTATTATTATTATTATTATTATTATTATTATTATTATTATTATTATTATTATTATTTTTATTATTATTATAACAAAGTTGGCCAGAAAGAGATGTGGACACTGAAGGAATACTGTATCTTTGTATGTGCTTAAAATCTACCTTAAAAAACATTTTTTTTCTGTTACTATTACTGTAATCAAGTTTTGCAGGGAAGCAAAAAAATCTGAATTGCAGCTCCTTTGTGGCTCCCAAGTCCTTCTACATTATTCACTTGTATTTATTCTCCCAGTTTTGTTTGTGTAGCTTGAAAATGCACAAGCCGAGCTAAACTTGGTGCTTTAGAGCCTCACCCTTCCTGCTGTCACCTAAAAGCTTTCAGCGCATAGTGTGGGGAGTTACGGCTAGGCTCATTGGAGGTGCTGGCCTTGACCAGAGGTCAGCGACCCTTCAGGGTCCACGGGCCATACCTTGGCTAGTCAGCGGTGAACAGCAGCTTCCCTACCTCTTCTCATTCAGGTAGTTAAAAATGCCAAGTCAATGTTTACATTTAAGAAAATGATCAAAACTAATTTGTAAAAAAAATATATGAAATAGCGTAATGTGTATAATAATAATAATAATAATAATGAATTCAATTTATAACACACTTTTCATTAGTGAAAATCTCAAAGTGCTACACACATTGAATGCTACACACATTCATACACCGGTAGAGGCAGTCCCTCATGTACAAAGACTTGCGTGGATTTCTTACTGAAACGTGACGTACGGTCAAATCCAGAAAACTGCGTACGCACATAAAAATCCAGATGTATCAAACCGTGCGTACACCTGAATCCACGCACATTCCTTTTGTACATCACAATTAACGTGGAACTGAGCGCACGTGAGACACCTCCCCTGACACGCCTTCATTTACATATGTTAAACAGATGCAAATTACTTCCTGCATGTGTGAAGGACATGTTTGTTTGATCCCTGCGCGATCAGAAATCATTTCTAGATTCAGGAAAATAATGAATTTAATATAATATGAGTGAGGAAAATAATCCTAAGTAAGAATAGTAATAAAATGTGTTTATCACGCAAAGAACGAGTGATTGTGTGTCGGTATTTGTGTGTGCGCGCACCCTGCTTTGGTGCGCAACCGGCTCATCCATTCATTCTGAGTGAAAATATTAACTTTGCGCACGAGTTTATTACCATAATTACTGTAAACACAGAGGAACTTAGATGTTTGGTAGAACATAGATCTTTGTTTATTTAATAGATGATATGAAGAAACGGGTCTGTGCGTCTCAGTGGAGAGTTTTCATGACATGACGTGATGTTGGAGTCTCCAAACGCTGCGCGCGCCGCAGCCTTGTGCGCAATCTGTTTGTCTGTGAAGCTTTTACTCTCCTACAAGTTATATATGGTGTACTTTCACGTGTCATTTTGGAGAAATCTACAATAAACGCAGATTATGAATCACCTCCAGCTGCCGTGTAACACCGGCGAGGGTGCGCGCGCGCTCCAAAGCGCGACCACTCAGCCTTTGGAATCATATAGATGAGACATTCCATTGGACATGAATCGGCTTTGTGTGGACTGGACAGCCCTGATCGGCCTGCCAGCTCCCTCAGGAAAGCTCGGGAACAGTTTGATCGCTGCTTCTGCATGTGCACGCGTGATGCACGGCTCCTGTGTTGCTCCAGAGCGCAGCAGTGCCAAACTGAAAAATGATTATTTCTGAAAACGGCTGATAAGCCATATCCTAGATCAGAAAATTATATCTGTTTATAAATAAATGCTCTGCGTGTTACACTATTTATTATATCCTCCAGTAAGGCTGAATGAATCCGTTCCTGTTAAATTTATTTTTGGCACAACTTTGCGCGTCCTTTATTTAACTGCGTCATGTGGATGTAATACTTGTTAATCGTGTGTTTGGTGGGAATATTAATCATTTTCACATCATGAACAGTTAATAATAATAATAATAATAATAATAATAATAATAATAATAATAATAATAATGAATTCAATTTATAACGCACTTTTCATTAATGAAAATCTCAAAGTGCTACAAGGTGCAACAGAATTAAATGTCAATAAAACAATTAATAAAACAATTAAAATCAACAACAGTATCAGCTAGATCAAAAGTAGAATCATGAGGAGGTAGAGTATGCTCGGTTGAAAAGAAAGGTCTTCAAGCCGCTCTTAAAGTCAACCACAGATTGTGGGGCTTCAGTTTTTCAGAATCACCTGTAAGTGTCGCACAAAAACCACCGAAACGTGCGTACGCCAGCCATGGGGCTGGCGTGGGAATGTACTTGGATGCGGACATATCCACGTTCAGTTCAGTTTTGATACATACGGACTTTTGCGTGGACAGTGACGTACGCACGGTTTCTGTGCGTACGCACGGTTGATACATGAGGCCGGCCCAAGGCATAAGCAAACTAAGCAGCTGCTTAGGGCCCCAGGGCCACTAGGGGGCCCCCTAAGTGGAAGCACAGGTTTGAGGAAGTTTGTGAAGTACTGAGGAAGAAGTAAGTAAACGGATCAAATGTGTGGGTAAAGGTTATTTAATATTTTAAGTTCAGCTTTTGCAAATTATTGCATACATTTACACAGTTTTAAGAACTAATAATTCAACTTTAAATTCCTTTTTTAAACCATTTTACATGGTTTCAAGTCATTGTTCATTTACATTAAGTATTTCCTTGATATTTTATTTTATTTAGTCTGTTTTTGCACAATTGAAGTTATTTTTAATGCATCAAAGTTATTTTATCTGTTTGTGGTTGATCTTGCACTACAAATTATTTGAACATTATTATTGCAGTTCTTTGAAACCAAAGATAATAAACTATATGACACTTTTGCTGTAAAATACATTGAATACTGTTTTTTTTTGTTGTTGTTACTTTTAGTACCACTGGGGTAATGTAAACAGGGCTGTCAGAGTTGCAATGAGTTCATGTAAGGTGGGTGAATGATCTGATTATCTGACTGTTTATTACAGTAATCCACATTATTAGCAGAAATAGAGGGCCCCAAACCAGATTTTGCTTAGGGCCCCATGGAGGCTTGGGCCGGCGCTGAGGCAGACTACCATGCAAGGTGCTTTCCAGTCCTACCGGGAGCAACTCGGGGTTAAGTGTCTTGCCCAAGGACACAACGACACATGGTGTGGGGAACCGGGATTCGAACCGCCAACCTTCCGATCGTGTATTATATTAGTTAGAAAATTAGAAAGAGTTATTCATTTTGTTCTGTTACTGGAAGATTATTAGTGTTTAAACTGATTGTTTGAAAAAAGGGGCAGATATAATAAGATTTTTTATTCTTTCTGCTACCTTTCATTTTTTTATATTTTGTACATTATCATTTATGGGATTGTTTTGTATTGTGTTTTTTGTAAAAAAAAAAAAGAACAAATTTAATAAACATAAACATAAGCCGGCTTGTTTTTTATGGCAGTTTGAGGCTTGTTGCCTAGACTGGGTCAGTAGGTAACACAGGTGGATTTAGACCTTTTGGAAACGACTGGATCCACGGCATGAGACTGATGGTTGATTTCAGAGGTCAGACCCCGGCCTCCGACAAAAACAGTACGCTGCGAGCAAGCGTTGAAGCAGATTCTGACAGAATAATGATTTTAAAGGAATTAAATAGATCTTACTGTTTTTCTAAGTGTTGATATTTGTACATAAACTTAAACAATTTTGAAAGTACGTTACCAAACACTAGAAGTCATTGTACCCATCTCCTGAATGAGCTGAATGTTTGCATGTATAAATAGCTAAAATAGGAAAGTATGCTAAAGTAGTTAGGTTGCAAAAACAGTAAGCAATGTGTTTGTTTATATTTTAGTGAAAGTTGTAAAGTTTCCAATTTTAGGTAGGAACAAATGACTTCACATACTGAGAAGTCGGAACACAAAGGAGTGCGGACAGACCGGAAGTTTAGCCGGCTGCTGTCGGTGAATGGTGTTAGCGTCTCATCAGACCAAAATAATTTCCCCCTTACAGTGTTAACCCAGTCTCCCCTTTCCCTTGCCCATGGCGTCTAACTCCAACATAGATATAGAGGGTGCCACCCAGCACCTCCGGGACATCCTGAAGCTCGACAGAGCCGGGAGCAGCGCCGGTAAGTCGTTCTGAAAAGTGGCTGCGCTGTTAGGCCGCGCGGAGGCTAACTGGCTGCTAGCATGCTACACCCACAAATGTCTTATTTACCAAAAGCAGAAAACTCCCGCCGCTGTTTTACAGGTTTCCTGCCTAAAGACCGCTCCTGAGGGAGCTTTTGAAATATCAGTGAATATTTCCGCACTAATGTCCGCAGAGAAGCCGATTAGTTTGTGTTTGGCGCTGATTGCGTCGTTAGCCCGTGTCTGTAGAACATCTGTGTCGTCTGCAGTTAGCCTTCAGGAAAATACCACGATTTTTTGTTTTTATCTACACTAATTGGTATTTAGCCTCTTTAACATTTCGTCTATATTATTAATTATCAGAAATTATATTAGCGGAGCAGTTTGCTCCCAGAGAAACCGTGGAAAAGTTAAGCACGTTTTTTAATTTAAATATTTTTTATATTGTAATTAAGCTTTGAACCACTTCAACTCAGTAATACTCAGACAGACAATATATGCAGTATGAATCACTTTAATAGCTACTTTAACCATTAAAGGGGAGTTGTTAGAAATACGCCAATTTTTTTTGGAGTTAATAGGATTTCTGTCTTTAAATTTATTTTATTTTATTTATGGTAAATGGAGCTTATTTATACTGTATAGCGCTTTCCAGCCCCCTATGAGGGGCCCCAAAGCGCTTTACAATACCATCCACCCATTCATCCACACATTCATACACCGGTAGTGGCAGACTGCCATGCAAGGCGCCATCCAGTCCTACCGGGAGCAACTCGGGGTTAAGTGTCTTGCCCAGGGACACAACGACACATGGTGTGGGGAACCGGGATTCGAACCTCCAACCTTCCGATCGGGAGACGACTGCCATTACCACTACGCCACGGCCGCACCGTTTATAATATTTAAAGCTGGAAACTCTTAAGATAATCTTTTTTACTGGATTCATATAGAGCCCTTTTGAAGACTACAGTACACACTTGTCGTTTCATAAACACACTGGAGTACAACATCCATCCATGCATTATCTTTTACCCGCTTCTTCCTTTTACGGGTTGTGGGGGTCACTGGTGCCCATGTCCAGCTATCACTGTGTGAAAGGCGAGGGGACACCCTGGACATGTCACAAATCCATCACAGGGACACATAGAGACAAATGAGACAATCAACCATTCACACACTCACTCACACCTAGGGACACTTTAGAGCAGGGGTCTGCAACCTTTACGATCAAAAGAGCCATTTCTGCCCCTTCGTTCAGTCAATTAAACGTGTCCAGAGCCGCAAAACCTGCTACAACTGCCATTATCAACTGGTGGCCCATGGGCCATTTTAAGTTTGTTAGAGGGGGCTTTTCTGGTCAGTATATGTGAAATTACAAAACTAAAAACATCCAATGATTGTTAACATTTATTGATATTTTTACATTTTAAGACAAAAGAAAAGACTGGATTCCATCTTCCTTACATCCATCTTGCCCATTTCTTCCTTTATGGGTTGCAGGGGGTCACTGGTGCCCATATCCACGTCTCAAGTCTATCACAGAAGACTGGATTCTTATATATATTTAAAAAAAAAAGATATTTTGCCAATTTTTAAAAAGTAAAACAATGAATGAACTGTGCATGCTTATGCATTTTTTTAATTGTGGGGTACTTGAGTACCCTACTTTGAAGTAATAAAGTTAAAGCAAGTATAATTTACTGTGTGTATTACTAGTATCCACATATTTATGAAGGAAATGACAGGAAAACTGCTGAAACTAGTCATTCTTTAAAACATAAAATCAATTTAGTTTTATGTTAGTTTTGGTCAAAGCTGGAAAGAGCCGCTGTGGAGGGGCCAAAGAGCCACATGTGGTTCCAGAGCCATAGGTTGCAGACCCCCCTGCTTTAGCATTAGCATGCATCAGGATACAATCAGCCTGATATGCATGTTTTTGCTTTGTGGGAGGAAACCGGAGTACCCGGAGAAAACCCATGCATGCACGGAGAGAACGTGCAAACTCCACCCAGAAAGGTCCTGGGCCGGGATTTGAACTTGGGTAACCTTCTTGCTGAGAAGCATCAGCTCTATCAACCGTGCCACTGTGCTGCCCGGGGGTCCAGCAATAACTGTTAAAACTGCTGTTCTAGTGAATATTTACAAACAAATTTAATATTTTTTAATTTAAAAAAAGTTTTTGTTGGACTTTCATTATGTAAAATAAAATATGATATGCACTAAATGACAAACTGTTAAAGGACAACCTGCCTCAGCAACAAAAAACATTATTTTTGGTTGTGACGCGTTTCCATGGCTTTGTTTCTGTAAACTTATTAAGATTCATTTCCCAGGTGGTTACTAAAATAGCTGCCCTGCTGCTGAACTCTTTAAAAAAAATAAGATATTCACATGCAGTGTACAAGACATGCTTTTAAAATCATGTACAGTGACTCTTCATTCAGTTCTGTACATTGGTCCAGGAGATATTTTGCTAATGGAAACACCCATTTTTTAGCTAAAACTCATGCCCCATATTGAAATAATTCCTTTAGAGCATATTTCAGAACAGAATGAAGCCAGTTGGCTTTTTAATAAAATCTTATTAAACATTTTCCTTGTCCTCAGACGCTCAGCTGAGTGACGGTCAGAGAAAACTCTCCTTTAATGGAGAGCTGAACGGTTTGTTGGGAGCGGGCCTGCTAGGAAGCACCGATCAGCCATCCATGTCAGAATCTACCAGACCCATCTCCACGGACATGAGCAGCATTCAGGAGAGCCAGAGGATGTGAGTAGATCTCATAAATCCAACCCCCTCAACAGAACAGTTTTTTATAAACCAAACTGATGCACTGTGTTTTCAGCTGCTTTAACGGTGATGACGCAACCACCTGCATCCCCATCACCTCCAGCAATGTGGAGATTGTGGCGAGTCAGGACTCCAGCATCAACAGCAAGGCACGAGGGAGCAACCAGGTGAGCAACCAGAAACTGCTTTTTTGTTGGGAGAAATAATTCTTAACCTCAATAAGAAATCATTTGTATAGTTTTCTAACTGAGTTTGTTTTTAATTCAGGTCAAGATTCAGCCTGTCGCCAAATACGACTGGGAGCACAAGTATTACTACGGCAGGCTGATAGCCGTGTCCAACTCCTTCGTGGCTTATGCCATTAAAGGTGAGAGTCCTGCGGGAAACGTGTCATTTCAGACAGAATCAAACAAACACAAACCGTTAGGATGTTTGTATACTTGTTTGACGCTTTCTGCAGGGTCTTAGAAACATCTAAAGTTGTAATTTTTAAATTTAGAGCTTAAAATCTTAAATTTGTCCGTTTTAGGTGATCAAATTTATTTTTGTGTATCTTAAATGTGAGTATTCAGTCCTTGTTTCTTCCTTCAACCTTTTTTGTGCTAACATTCATTTTATGTTGTAGCTCTCAGATGTTATTACGCCGTAACAAATCTAAAAGTCCCATCATGCACCGGTCCTGTCAGAAGGCATTTATTGATGGAGTAATTTTATATATGATTTAGGTTGGATGAAATGTGATCAGATTAGTTTATTTTAAAGAAATCTTACAATAGCTTGTTATGTTTTATCTTAAAATAGAATCCTTACATCTTTATTCACTGGAAGTTGCAGAAACCCTGTTTTTAAAACGCCACAACAATCAGTTAAAATAAAACGAATAAAGTGGATCTAGTCACATCACTAGTCTCAAGTCAGCTCTGCGGGTTTTATTTTTCTGATGATGCATTTGTTCTTTTCATGTGTGAGTCAAACCCAGAGGCCTGTATTGTACATTTTTAATAGGAATACTTTACCGTTCCACCTGACTATAAACACTCGACCACTTTACGTGGTTCTCTTTGTAGCACTTTGAGATTTTCATTAATGAAAAGTGCGTTATAAATTAAACTCATCATTATTATTATTATTATTATTATTATCTTGGGTTTGACGCTCTTTTGCCTGCAGAACAGCCTTTATTATCCACAACGGATTCAACAAGTTGTTGGAAACATTTGGTTCATATTGTCATGACGGCATCACGCTGTCGCTGTAGATTTGTCAGCTTTTGTGGGTCTCCTGTTCCAACTCGTCCCAAATGTCTTGATTGGACTGAGAACTGGTGATCGTGGAGACCACTGGAGTCCTGTGAATCCAGACTCATCAGACCAGGAAATGTGTTTCCAGTCAGGTTACGTTCACACTGCGGGCAAATGTGACTCATATTGGATCTTTTCATGACAGTCTGAACATGACAAATCCAGTTTATTAATATTATTATTTATGTATGTTTTCTAATCCGACCCAGGTCTTTTTCATATTTGGTACTACTGCACTGGAAACACATCTGCTGTTTTTAAAGCAGCCTCAGTCTGAGCGTTCATGTCTCATTTCATCTGACTCTTAGTGATGTTGGGTAAGCGGATCGATCCAAGTAGTAATTATAGTGATAACAACTTTGTATAGTTTAAAAATAGAAACTCCTGACATCCTCAGCTACAGAACAAATGTCCAGCTGCTTCATCTTTGTTCTTTGAATTTCTCGTGTCCTGGATGACTGAGAATCTACAGCAACAGATGATGCTAACAATAGCTTAAGACCGTATCGATGCTAATGTGATGAGATCGATGTTTGAGTTTGTTTCTACCTTCGGCACGTCGCTCCCGTTCCAAAAAAATACAGTACAACACTGCACCAGTGGAACCATCAAGAAACCAGATTAAATGTAAACATTGGACCAAACAAGCATGTATGATAATTTGATTCTGATCGCACACTAACTTCAGAATCACACATACTAACGTGTAGGATCTGTATTTTCCTTTTAACACAAGGTGCTGCGTGGGACATCACGTCGTAAATGGGAGTCTGATAGAGGTCGTATTTAAATTATAATGTAAAAACGTAGAAATATCAGATCGGAGCAGTAAATCATAACTGAGTACAGTATTAGAGCTGCGGTGTGAACGAAGTCTTGTTGTCCAGTGTTGGTGAGCCTTGTGTCAGTTTCCTGTTCTTCACTGACCTAAGAGGCACCTGATGAGATCTGATGCTGCTGCGGCTCGTCCGTTTCAAGGTTCTTGTCCGTTCGGTGCTGGTTGGTGTTCTGCAGGTCTGTTTTTAATCAGTGGTTGTTTGAGCTGCTGCTGATTTTGTCATCTCAAACCAGTCTGCACGTTCTCCTCGGACATTAACAAAGCTTGTATTGCACAATGCCGCTCACTAGATTTTTTTTCTTCTCCTTTTGTGGACCTTTCATTGTAAGCACTGGAGATGGTTGTGTGTAAAAATCCCTTATACTCAGACCTGCCTTAGGCATAAGAAAAGGCATTCAGTTGCTGCCATATGTTAAGAATCGGTCGAACAAGTGGGCAAAATAAATTGGCTGACAAGTGTAAATTTATATGTGCATTAAAAATTAAAGAAACTGAAAGTTAAACTGGGTTTCTTTTTCAGAAACAGATCATGTCCAACACTGAATGCTAGGAAACTCCTTGTATCTGTGACTTTCCTTCCCTCCACTGATTACGGTGACATTATCTACATGAATGCTCCTACAAGCACCTTGCAGATGTTGGATGTTGTCTATCATATAACTGGCTGTGATTATCATACCCACCACTGCACCCTGTATTCACTGGTTAACTGGACATCATTAACCTCACACAGACTCTTCCACTGGTACATCTTCATCTTTAAATCACTTCTTGGTCTGCTGCCCTCATACATCTCCTCCTACATGTCTTTGCGTGAGTGCAGCTACAGTGTGCGCTCTCAGGACATGATTACCTGCAGTGTTCCGTCAGTGAGGACTGAACTTGGAAAAAGGGCCTTCTCCTACTCTGCTCCTGCTTCATGGAATATCTTACAAAAAGATCTGAAGCTCTCGGCCTTGACCTCTCAAATGGTTTTGAATCTGTTGGAATCCTGGAAAAAACCAATGCAGACATGTTCCTGTTTTTGATTTTCTACATCTGCCTTATAATCTGTCTGTTTTGCTACTTTGATATCTTTGTTTTAACTTGTTAAAAAAAATCTGCCTCTTATGATTGTCTATTGTTGATTGTCCAAGGGAAATCTACTGTTGCTGTTGTCATCATTCTTTAGTTTGTAGCCAGGTCTCTCTTGTAAATGAGTCCTCGAGGCTCAATGAGATTAACCTGCCTAAATAAAGGTTGAATGAAAAAAAAAAATGCACACGTAGTAGAAGTCAGTGTGAATGGGTGAATGAGAAGCAGATGGTAAAGCACCTTGCAGGACACGTCTACGAGGACACGTCATTTGTTGAAGTCAGATGAAGTGTTTTGATTACAGTATATAACATTTTTCCTCCTTTTAGGAGCCAATAACCACGCCATGATTCGGGTTCTTAGCTTGGACTTTAACGAGCGCACCCTGCTGAAGGGGTTCAGGGGGGCCGTCGCAGATCTGGCCTTTGCCCACGTCGACTCATCCCTGCTGGGCTGCGTCGACGAGGCGGGAAACCTGATGGTTTGGCAGCTCACTTTCACCGACGGCAAAATCCTGTATCCTGAAACAAAAAAGTTAGTCAGGTGGGAAGAGGTTTGGGTCTGAGTGTTAGGACCATCATCATAAATCATCTCTGCAGGTTCTTCTAGCTCAGCAGTCTGCAACCTTCACCTCCCAGAGAGAGGTTTTCTCATCTCCCCTGCTAAATAAAATGTTTGTAGAGTCGTTGCAAAAGTCATACATTTCATTTGTAAATCTATTTATTCCATTCTAATCTGCATTGACATTGGATTTTATTTTTGTAGGTTTTAGGCAAAAAGAAAAAGAAATGCAGTCCTAAATGGAAAAATTACAAAAAGAAACAGTTTTGTAAATTTTTCCAGTTTTTCTCACATTGTAGAAAATTATTTAAAAATAGAAGCTTGCCTAGGAAATAAAACACTCAATTTCACCCAGATGTCTTAAAAAAAGAGTGACCAACGAACAAAACACGAGTGTTTTGGTCTTTATTTACCAGTTCAGGCTTATGTTTGTATCTCTTTTGTATAGAAATAACTTGCTGTTAGATGTTTTGATACTTTAAAATCTACCATACTCACAGCAGTTTGTCTCAAGTGTTTTGAAAAACTTGGATTTTTTTGGATCTAGAGAAAAGTTGCGTTCTTTGACAGGGAGTTAATGAACTGCCCTGTTTCAGGGAGCACTCTATCCTAATTTAACCAATTCTGGCACAGAAATTATGTAAAGCGTCTGCAGTTAGGTTTAAAGTGTGTGTGACATGATTTTGGAACTATGCATAAAGTGGCACAACATATATATGTTGTATCATTCAACTATGTTCGTTTTTACAAGCAAAATGATAAGTCAATGAAATTTTGTTTCCAAGTTATTTTAAAATTGGTGCCGTGTTTCGTCACGGGACATCCGGGTACTTACGCATGCGACGTCTGTGACGTAGGGGCAAGAATGTCAGTCTGCGCGCGCCATTAGAACACATTTAAATTGTGTTCAAGATCGCCTATTTTTTTTTGGTATAACTTGAAAAATGCCCGTAAGTTGTGTCGCATTTGTGTGTTCTAATATCGCCAGTGAACAAGTGAGCCTTTTCACTTTCCCAAAAGATGTAAAACTTCGTCAAGAATGGATTAAACAAACTTTGTTTAACAAAGCTGCACCCCCTCGGAGCTCCCTCGCTTCCTGAATGGTAAGGCTCAAATAAATACGGCTGCAGACCTACATTAGAACCAGCTGTTTCTTGTTCATCACTCAAACTAACTTCGGTTTCCCAAACTGAAGACAAATCGCTCAAATCTTCACATAAATTGCTTAATTCCTCGGTTTATATACAGTAATCACTGCTGTTTGTTATTTACAATGTGCGTTCAATACATTGCGTCATAAAATGCGTCGGCATTTGACCCCTCCTTTCTCCACCCGAAAACTGCGACGCACTGCAGAGTACTAGTTTATTAAATAATACTTTTATTTAATTATTCGAAGCATCTGTGTACAAAAAAATCAAAGCTGAGTACCGGTAGCTACTTTGCCACTTTATGCATAGTTCCAACATCACGTCACACACACTTTAAATGTCTACTCATGCAACATATTTGTCTTTTAAGTTTTTTTATTTTATTTTGCTGCATGAAATTTCACACTTATTGCAAAAAATTTGGATGGGTTAAATGCTACAATTACCGTAACCTTTTTTCAATCTAAAAATGACTTGGGTTCTTGTCAGGGTTGATTGAAGTTACAAGGAACCACCTCAGAAGTTCTGTAGAGCCACGGGTTCTAGGTGCAGATAACCACATGGTACAACCCAAATTGGGTTTGGTTAATGGCCAACGTTTAATCTTCACCTTTTCTGGTTTTTGTTGTACATCCTTTACAGGCGGTTGTTTGATGATATTGTCTCTCTACATGTGTAATTTTTCTCTTGCAGGGTTCAAAACAACTCTGGAAATCAGGGAAAATCTGGAAAATGATTCACATTTTCCAAAAAGGGAAATCTCAGAGAATTTTATCGCTGATCTTCTGATTAAAAGATAATCTTTCTGAGATTTTGACTTGTGAATGTTAGAGCCCAACCAATATGGAAATTTTGGCTATCTCCGATACTGATATAGGGAGAGGAAGGCGACTGCCAATAACCAATATAATGGCTGAGAATTTTTTAACTTTGTCCACCCCCAAGAATCTAATTAGAAAACAGCGAGTGGAGCGGAGCTTGTTTGTTTAGCGCAGTTGTTAGCAACCATGAAGCTAAGCTAATCACATACGTACATGCTATATGTAGCCCCACACTCGTTTTCCTAACCTGTGTTCACATTTTCTATCCTCCACTATTCACCATAAAGTTATCAAGTGTGTTACAAAAATAGAAATTAAACAAAGAAACACCCTTCCCTGTTCATTGTTTAAACAGTCACGTGGGGAAATAAGTATAATTAGTATTGACCGTAGCAGCGTTTATTTTTCTTTTCTTTGCAGAGAAGTAAAGATTTCCGACAAATAATTTCATTGAGGACGACAAAGAACATTACTAACACATATATTTGACCTCTATGTTACATTTATTGTTCTGGATAAAGTTTTACAAGGAAATAGCCTATGCTAGGTTATCTAAACGTTAGCTTTCTAACTTGAAAGGCAGGTAGCTAATGACCAGCTGGTTGGAGGATTGAAGATAATTTTTTATTGTTGATTTTTCTTATTTTACAGTTTAACTTCCATGCTCTGTTCAGTAAAATACATTGGACACTGGACAGTATTGCTCCCTGCTTCATCTGTGCTGAATGTGAAAGTGAAACTTAAGTGAATGGCAGTGACTTGAAAGTAGTCTTCATGCACCCTCTGCTTGATGCATTGTACAATTACCGGTATGACTGGTTCACAGCATTTTAGGGGTAAATGTATTAATCTAATATTCTAGTACAGTATTGAGTCCATGTTCTATTTCTGCAGTGTACACATGTATCCTTACTGACTGGCAATGGTGACTTTTAGGAATAATTACCGTACCATACACTACTCTAGTTCTGAGTGTTTCATGTGACAGAAATATATTTTTGAATTTCTGGATTTACTCAGGGAATTTTGTTTCCATGAAATGCAGGGAACCCAGTCTTGTCCCCACCATAACTTTTGATCAGCTTAAGATAATTTATTGAAATTTGATACACATATGCATCATCACAAGACAGTCCTTTCATTACCCCACCTCCAAGGTCAAGGTTACCAATCAAGGTCTTTGCTCATCTGGCCCATTGCTATCGACTGCTGAATAACAGTTTGTCAACAGGTGGTAATGTGCCGTATGCGGTGCTCTTGTTTTCCTCAGTTGTCCCTAACTAGCTCCCCACAGCGATCAGATAGTGGTTGATGTCCAACGGCCAGAGGACACCCCGCTGAACTCCCACCGCCGCCTAGTGTGGTGTCCGTTCATCCTGGATGACAACGATGAGAACCAGGACGACGCCAGCCAGACTCTGGCCCTCCTGCATAACGACAGGGTACCTGACGTTTACACTAAACTGAAGTCCCAGAAAAGGAGGAAGATCCACACCAATCTTGGAATCAAAAGCAGAAATCATCTTTAGGGTGAATTGTTGCAAGAGAAGAATGAAACGCATTTAATTTCAAACCTTCTCTTGTTCAGGCCGAGGTTTGGGATCTGGAGGTCTTGAGAGCTAACTACAGCAGCTGGCCTGTTGACGTCACTGAGCTCAAAGAAGGTCTCATCACAATCAAGGGTCACACCAAGGTAGGAAACATTGTTTCCCATCAGTCTGTCCTTCAAGGACGGAATAAATTGTCTGCTGGGGAAATGTGTATAGTTTATTAGAATGAGGAATAAGAACTATCAAATGGCAACAAAAACAAACTTTTAAATTAACATGTTTTGTATCTGTTCTTAGGAAGTAGAGGCCGGACTAAAAATGGTCATTGTTCTGTGTGAGATAATCAGACACAATGCCAAATATTGATGAAGTAATGAATTAAATTAGTTTAATCAGATTATTTTATGACCATCCTGTTCTTGACCAGAAGTTAACTACCGGTAGTAATCCTGAATCAAATCAACTTTAAAATAAACTTTCACAAACATATTTCGACTTTACTGTTCAAAAAGGCTGAAAACAGTCTTCATAAAGGGATAAAAACAATCCTTTAGCCGTTAAAAAAGCAGTATTGTTATAACTCACTATCATTTAACTCAAACTATCAGTAGTCATGATTCTCTTGGATTTTATTTATTGATTTAAAGGCTGAAAAGTTTGTGGACCACTGATTCAGAAATTATTTTATTGTTAATTTAAAACAACACAAGCTCTGTTGTGTTTGGGTTCTGTTGTTAAGGTGTTTAAGATTATCCCACCACATCTACGCAGAGAGCGAGGTCACTTCCTGTCTGCAGACATCTGGACGGTGGTGGCAGATTATAGTTGTTGTTTTACCTCATGCGTGATCAGTTTTGTTTTTGTATGTGGTGTTATTATACGCCTGTCTAAAGTCGACAAATCTGAGTTTTTGCTCTTCCAGGTTATATCTTCTGATTCAAGATCATTTAACAAAACTTGACACATGTATGCATCACCTCTAGATGGTGTCTTGAACTCTTCTCTTTAGCAAGTGGAAGTCATCCATCCTGCCTCAGAAGAAACTAATGTTCTTTATAAATTTAACAGCAGATGTCGTGGGAAATGGATGACGTGATGTACATGTTGACCAAGATTTGCAAGAATAATGAAGTTCAATAAACTAAGGCCTAATCAATCATTATGTGGCTTTGTGGTCTCTGACTGTAGACCACGTTGGGGACTGAATGGTATCTTGTGTTGTTGACGTAATAAATGTAGCATCTGTCATGTGGCCACAAAACTACAGCCTGCAAAAGCTTGTTTCATCATTCCGGAGTCAGAATTTATGAAAAAATGTTGCACAAAATTCATATTGCTTGTAGATATTCAGGACATTGCTGTGTAATAGTTGGTCGACGGGTGTATAATGTGCCGTGTGCGGTGCTCTTGTTGAACATCTGCTCCTCCAGCGAGTCAGCGAAGGAGCGTTGTCTCCTGATGGAACTGTGTTGGCCACGGCCAGCCATGATGGGTTCATCAAGTTCTGGCAGATCTACATAGAAGGTGTACAGGACAAGCCCAGGTGAGCGAGCAGATCGTCATTTGAGATCACTGATGGGGAGGAATGTTTGTGCATTGTTTGTTTTTTTACTCTCGTATGTTTGCTGTCCAGATGTCTTCATGAACTGCGGCCTCACGGAGGACGTCCCCTGTCCTGCCTTCTGTTCTGTGACAACCACAAGAGGCAGGATCCAGAGTCAGTGCAGCAGAAAACATGCAACACATTCATCTGAGGCACGCCATATTTTCTGTTTGTTTTTAAATCACTTCTGCTCCTTTCTGCTCCTAGTGTTCCTTTCTGGAGGTTTCTCATAACCGGAGCAGACCAGAACCAGGAGCTGAAATTGTGGTGCACCGTTTCCTGGACCTGTTTACAATCAATCAGGTCACCCCCCTTCATTTATCACGTTAACTTTATCTCCGTTTCCTGCTTTAGAAGATGGGATTTAGTGACTCAGGCATATTCTTTTATTTATATTTTTTTAATTGCAAAGGTTTGGTTAGCACCTGCTTTATTTCAGTGCTGTTGAGTCCTATAAAAACCCAAATCAGTGTAAAGGTTTCTTCAAACCAGTTTTGGAGAAGAACCGAGCCAGGAGATGTTCCCATGCCCAAATGGGCCAGATTTAAAAAAAATTATTTTGCTGCTGATTGTACGGCTAAAGGGCTCCGACCTAAACTAAAAAAGAAGTCTTAGATTTTATTTACATTTTTTATTTTATCCAGAAATTAAGAGATTTGGAGTTGGTGACTGATACATTTTTCTTTAGATTGCCACACAAATATTCTAAAACTGCTTCTCGTTGTTTTTGTTGTCTTAGGTTCTCTCCGGATCCGTTGACCCCATTGGTTCTGCCGAGTCTCAAGGCCAGTTTGGATCTTGCTGCTGAATATCTGATTCTCACAGACGTGCAGAGAAAGGTTGGTCCGATGGGCTTCTGGAGCGTTCAGACAAATTTACATTGATTAAAAACGTTGACTTTTAAATGTTTGTCTTTGTGTCTCTGATATCTGATTCTGTGTTCTGGCAGGTTCTGTACGTGATGGAGCTGCGACAGGACCTGGAGAAGGGAAAAGCAAGTTTCACGGCCGTGTCGGAGTTCCTGCTCACCCACCCTGTGCTCAGCTTTGGGATCCGGGACGTCACCCACTGCCGACTGCGGCACACCGAGGTCCTCCCTGCAGAAGAGGAAAGCGAGAGCATGTCAGCAGGTGCTGTGTGCACACAAACGGACCTGATCACATTTATCAGAAACAGGACAACGCTTAAAAACATTGATGGCAAAGTCAGTTTTCTGTAGATTAGGATCCCCATAGAGCCTTAAAAGTCTGGGACTTGGGCTTTAGTATTTTCTGGGTCTTGGAAATTATGAAACGTTAGTTGCTGGACTCTAATCCTTATTGTATTTTCTAAAAATCCTAAATCTCAGTTAACCAAACAAATAAATCTTATAAAGTGTTATTTTCACATTACTTGTTCATACAAGACAGACATTTTTAACATAACGGCAAATATTTTGGTAAGGCATAACATCTTTTACAAGTATTTAATATTTAAAATAAAACTTGAGTCATATTTAAGGGGGGAAAAACAATTGTCTTGCAGTAGAAAGTTTTTCTTCCTAAAATGCATTGTAAAGCTAAAAAAATTGTGCTGTTTGTAGAAATTAGAATTTTAGTTTATCTCAGTCTGGAGAAATTCTCTCATTGCAGCATTTTAAAGACGTAAGGTCCTGTTTAACGTGAAGGATCTCTGGAAAGATTAGAATTCTTCTGATGTTGATTGTGGGAAATGTTACACGTTTATATGAATATGCGGACATTGTTCAAACCACTTTAGTTTCCATGCCCGGTCGCTAGCTGGTGCTGTGATTTTTGGCTTTCAACCTGTCAGTCTGCATTCAAACAGTTGCATCCAAAATGGTGAACATGGGAATGTCTGTTTGGTCTGAGGATGAGGTTGGGTTGCTCCTTACACGTTGAAAAGGGCGAACAGCACTCAACTGTCCGACATTGTTACTGTTTATGTAGTTGCGCAGAAAAGCTGTTGACTGCATCTGTCCACAGTTTCACATCTCTGCCAGTTGTTTCCAAAATCCTCCACGCTGACACCCGGATTCAGAAAGCTTGTTTTAGAAAAAATAGCACTGTTGTTGTCGGCACAAAAGGCCAAAACGTGGCAGAAATTGGTAAAATTTCACGTAAAAGTGGCCTAGTCTAAACAAGGCCTAAAAGGTCACTATATTAATGATTGTTGTAGAGACTTTTTTAGGTTATGTTTTAGAAATTATCCTCAACTATGAAATATATAGACTTATTCTGTTTCATGTGTTTTGTCCTACAGAGGGCACCCAAGGACCCACAGAGTCCAAATCTGGGATCCAGATTAAGCTCTACTGTGTTCACACCAAGTAAGTTTTCTTTATCAGTTTGTTTGGATGTAAAAATAAGTAGCCCCATTGTTTGTACCTTGAGCGAGGCACCTCCAGCAGGTGTAGACTGGCAGATCGTAAAGCTCTGCCGGGCTGATGGACTTTCAAAAGTTCTGAGATGTACAGAGGTGCAAGTCCATTCAGAGCTTTGAAAACAAACAGCAGCAGCTTGAACTGTATCCTGAACTGAACCGGGAGCCAGTGTAGAGAGGACAGGACAGGAGTGATGTGTTCATATTTTCGTGTGTTGGTCAAAAAGCGGGCGGCAGAGTTCTGTACAAGCTGTAAACGGGAGATGGAGGATTGATTAATACCAACATACAAAGCATTACAATAGTCAAGTCTGGAGGTCACAAAGGCATGGATGGCCTTCTCCAGATCACTACGGCTGAGGAGTGACTTTACTTTAGAGAGCAGACGGAGCTGAAAGAAGCTGGTCTTGATAACAGAACTGATCTGTTTATCAAGCTTTAAGTTGGAGTCAAGCTGTACTCCAAGCTTTCTAACTACCGGGTTGAAGTGGGGGAGGGGAAAACCAAAACTGGGACTGGGAAGGATGTTGCTGGCGTCACTGGGTGCACCAAATAAAATGCATTCAGTTTTATCTGTGTTTAGGTGGAGGAAGTTTTGAGACAGCCAGTGCTTAATGTCATTTAAGCAGTTGACAAGAGTGTTTGAACTGAGTGAGGGGTTGGGAGTGACTGGCAGATAGATTTGTAAATCGTCTGCATATAGATGAAAAGACAGATTATGACGTGCAATGATTGATCCTAATGGCAGCATGTAAAGAGAGAAGAGGACTGGTCCCAGAATGGATCCCTGTGGTACGCCAGAGGTCAGAGGGGTTGATGAAGAGGAGGACAGATCACCTATCATGACAGAAAAAGTTCTCCCAGTCAGGTAAGATCTGAACCACTCTAGCACAGCTCCCTGGAGGCCAACCTGCTGAGACAAACGGTTGATTAGTACCTGATGGTCTACGGTGTCAAAAGCTGCTAAGAGATCTAACATCACCAGCAGAACAGGGTTTTTTGCATCCAGAGACAGAAGAATGTCATTCTGCACTTTGAGCAGTGCTGATTCAGTACTGTGACAGGCTCGAAAACCAGACTGAAATTTTTCAAACAGGTTGTTGTGCTCTAGAAAAGATTGAAGTTGAATAAAAACAATCTTTTCTAGGACCTTTGATAAAAATGACAGATGGGAAACTGGCCTGAAATTAGAGAGAGCTGTAGGATCCAAGCCTGGTTTTTTTGAGAAGAGGCCTGACCACAGCGTGTTTGAAAGCAGATGGCACAAAACCTGAAGTTAGACATCTGTTAATGAATGACAAAACACAAGGACCAATTACATCCAAGGACTCTTTGAATATTTTTGATGGAATGATGTTCAGAGAACAGTTTGTTGGTTTCATCTGCTGAACCACCTTGATGAGGTGAGGCAGTGAAACCAGGTCGAACTCGTCAAAAACAGCGGCGGTTATTGCAGACGCACATGATTGGACAGTGTTTGATGGGCTGACAATGTTCTGCCTGATAGTCTATTTTGTTGACAAAATAGCTCTGAAAGTCATCACAGGTAGACTGTGTGGCAGTTTTCAGAACATTGACAGAAGGGTTGATGACAGACTGGATTGTGCTAAAAAGCATCCTCGGCCGGTTGGAGCTGGTGGAGATTAAATTGGAGAGGTACTGTGACTTGGCCTGCTTAACAGCATTTTGATAATCACAGAGACAGTCTCTCAGTATTCCCTGGGACACATGAAGCCGGTCCCACTTCCATTTTCGCTCAGCTTTCCTGCAACGTTGTCAAAAAGCCTGCATGGTTTCATTGAGCCATGGAGGTGATTTATTCTTTGAAGAAGCCTATTTGAGAGGAGCGATGGAGTCCAAGATCGTTGTGCAGGTGTGATGGAAGGAGGTGATGAAGTCCTCAGGATGTAGAGATGGGTCCAGGCTGACGGCAGAGCATAAGTCAGTGCTCTTAAAGGCATCAGTGAACTGACTTGGGGTGGATGGGGTGATGGAGCGGCAGAGACGTGCTGGGAGAACAGCCTTCGGTGCAGGAGGGGTGGAAAATTCAAATAAGATGGGAAAATGGTCTGAAATACAGGTGTCCAGAATCTCCACAGCAGATATTTGAAGGCCGTGGGAGATAATTAAGTCCAGTGTATGACCCTGACTGTGCGTGGCCCCCGAGACAGACTGCGACAATTTAAAAGAGTCCAGGAGATCCTGAAACTCACATCCAAGTTGATTACTTGGGCAGCAGGTGTGTGCGTTGAAATCTCCACAAAAAAGCAGAGAGTCAAATTTTGGTAGTAGTTCAGCCAGTAGTTCTGAAAACTCACTGAGGAAGTCCTTATTATATTGTGGTGGCCGATAAATGAGGTCACACAGCAGAGGTTAAGCAGATTCCAGCACAAACAGCATTATTTCAAAGCTTTTGTAGTTTTTCTGAGGCAACAAGCGGCACTTGAACGCATCACTGAAAACAGCAACCAGGCCCCCCCCTCTCCCAGACCCGCGCGGAGCGCTCAGGTAGGAGCAGCCAGGTGGGAGGAGTTCAGAGAAGGAGCTGTTGTCCTGTGGCTTCTGCCAAGTTTCCGTCAGCAGAAACAGATCCAGACGATGAGTGGAGATCAAATCACTTAATATAAAAGTTTTATTAG
Organism: Garcialebias charrua; assembly: GCA_038048925.1. Lineage (NCBI taxonomy): Eukaryota > Metazoa > Chordata > Actinopteri > Cyprinodontiformes > Rivulidae > Garcialebias > Garcialebias charrua. The sequence goes on from JBBPBX010005930.1 coordinate 42,217, forward strand.
TGATCGATCGGGCGTTAAACAGTGCGGCACGTACTGGAGCACAGCCAGCTGCGTCACCCGCAGCTCGTGCGAGCGGGCGGAGGTTCTGTTTAACGCAGCCTCGGTTCTGGTTCTTCACCGGAGGACAAGATGGATACTGATCGCTGACGTCATGATTGACAGGAACAAGGCAGCGATGGCGATGAATCATGGAACGATGGACATCAAAGACGCTGAATTCAGGAGGTAAGTCGGCTGTAACAGTGCTGTGAGAGGAGAGATACTTTTTAAATCTCACCAGAACTCCCGCTCTGGTTCCACGTCTTTTGCGTCGCTTGTTGCGAGGCGACGGGCTGGCGTCGCGGTGTAAATAGGCAGGAACAGACGCCAGGAAAGGTGGAGGTAGTGGAGGCTTAAAATGTCCATATTGGCCGGTAGTCGGTGCGTTGATTAGCGAGTCTCGTATATTTAGAAGAGTTGAGCGATCATAGACCAGAAGCGAGGATGCATCGTCGATGAAAAAAAGGCAAAACACGAACAACAATAAAAAGTTCAAGAGAGGAGGAAGACAGCGTGCCGTGAACAACAAAGGCGCCATCTTTGCCATATTATGCAGGTGGAGGAAAGCGGTTCTGGCGCTTCTTTTTTTAAAATGTGGAGGTTAAAATAATTTTCTGATTAAAAATAACAGACCAAATTAATGCCATCCAGAGAAATTAAAAAGACTGCAAAATTTATTCCCAAGATGCTTAGGTCCAAAAACCACAACCTCAGTCTTGTCTGAATTTAAAAGCAGAAAATTAAAGGCCATCCATGTTTTTATGTATTTAAGATAAGACATAATTCCTTTTATAAACTACCGTATGTGAATCAGATTTTAGTTTGGCTTGGTTTAAAATTTCTAAACTATAATTTTTCCAAATTGAGTTCTCAGTATTGTCAAGTGTCTTTATCTCAAAAGCTTCAAAACATTTAATCGCCTAACAACAGATGCCAGTTTGAAAACTTAATAATTACCGTAGTACCGTAGTTTGGAATGATGTAATCGAGAATTCCATACCTGTTTAAAAAAGGGGAATCTCAAGCTTCACAATGATGCAAAACATACAAAGGGATTTCCTGGAAAATATATTTTTAATTTTTTTTAAAGGAAATTAAAATGGTTAGGTTTAAAAGGAATATTTTGGAAGGCATATCTGTTAGATAGCTTACATAAATTTAAAGCTAGATTAGGAATATTTATTTTAGTTACAGGTGCCAATGGATGGTGGCTTTATGCAGTCATTTTCATGCAAATCTCAATCAAAAATCTATATTTTCATGGTTTTTGCACTGCAGTCTGCATTCATTACGACTGACTTAGCCAGCTAGGGTCACAGTTTGTTCTGCCTGTGTGTTTTCAGGAGTTTGCAGGATGTTCAGATCTGGTTTCAGCCTAACTTGGGTTCCAACTCATCAGGATTTCTTTCGCACTCTGATTCCCACGATGGATTGGGTGAGTTAACAGTTTCAGGAAAAGTAAAAAAAAATAATAATCAAATGACAAATCATAGTCACTGATTATTTCAGCTGCAAATCGGTTGTTTTATTTAGTTTTTAAGTGTGACGGTGCAAAATGTCTGAAAATCTTTTGGATTGTAGTTGGGCTTTCAGAATAAATCATATACAGGTAGTCCTCGGGTTACGACGGCCTCGAGTTACGACGTTTCGGGGTAACGTCACGCATCTCATAAAAAAAATATATATATATATACAGTATATATATATATATATATATTGAAAAGCCAATTCCGGTTGTACAGTACTTCCTGTTTGACGGTAGAAGTAGCAGTAGCTTTACGCAGCGGAAAAACACAGAGAGACCCGCTCAAGACCGAGTTTCACGGCACAAACAGCAAAGCAGTGGAGGTGGAGACCTTACTGGACAGAGGTTGACGACGGTTTTACAACGGAATACGGCAGATTGACCGAGCTGACAGCGGTTTTACGTCGTAAACAAAAGGTGCGGTGTCACCAGACGGCAGAAACAGCGAGCTGGACCGGAGGTGCAACGAGCTAACATGCTAACAGACCTTGCTGTAAACGCTGGGACGTGCAACGCGCTAACATGCTAACAGACGGAGGAAGAATTCACCAGCTCCCAGTAAGAAATTAACTCTATTTTTCCTTCATAATGGCTCCAAATGTACTGTATGTGTTTTTTGATAATTATGTAGGTTACTGTGTTAGGATAGGCTAAGTGCTTGGTAACTGTACAGTACCGTACATGTACGTGTATATGGGGCGGCCAGTGTGCACGTGTTTTCCGACTTACGTCGAAATCCGTGTTACGAACGGGTGTAGGAACGGAACTCCGTCGTAACTCGGGGACTACCTATACAGTATCTCGATTTCAGTGTGCACAGTATCTCCTACATTAACAGAAGCTGAAAAGACAAACTGGAACAAATGGAGTCCTGCTACTCACGTGAAGAGTCTTTCCTGATCTCCTGTGTTTTATGTAGCATCTTTACCTCCGTTAGCCTCCCATCTGAAGCCTTCCTGTGTGTTTTGTTGTGTCAGCAGCATTTTCAGATCGGGGTGCAAATCTCTGTGTCTGGTGATTCGATTCCGATTTTTGGTGTCGCGATTCGATTTAAAATCGATTTTGAAATGGTCCTAAGTTTTGTTTCAGTTATGTAATATTACCAGCTGAAAAGAATAAACAACAATGTAAAATAATAGAACATTTATTTAAAACAATAATTGTGGGTTCCTCACTGTATCAAATCTTTTTTGCATCATTTTATATTTATACCAAAAATAGGAACAAATATAGGAGTGCATACAATTCTGTAACATAAATTACCAGTATTAGGTTAGCTTAGTTGCCTGGATTTAAAAATAAATAAATAAATAAAATAAAAATCTAGGAACAAATAATTCATCCATCCATCATCTTTATTCACTTCTTCCGGTGGGCCTGTGATCGGAAGATCGCCGGTTCAAGCCCCGGTACATCAAAAAATGGGAGTGGAAAAAGGTGAAACACCCTCATTTGCCCCACCCTGGGCCCCTGAGCAAGGCCCTTAACCCCCACCATGCTCCCTAAAACCAGCACTTTGGTGTGGACTTGTTCCTGTTTAAAGTGCTTTATAAATAAAATGGTATGGTATGGTAAAACAGGTCTCTCTTGAAAATGAGTTCTCTTGGCTCAATGAGACTACAGTACCTGGATAAATAAAGGGTAAATGAAATGAAAAAAAATAAAATCATTGGTGCCCATGTCCAGCCATCACTGTGCGAGAGGCATGGGACACCCTGGACAAGTCTCCAGTCCATCACAGACAAATAATTCAAAATACATAAATACAAAAATAAACAGATTTCAGCCTACCATAGTGAATTAAACTTTAACTCAAAATAAAATACAAACCACAGTTTTTTTTAAACTATATTGCTCTAATATTTGTTATATTTTCAAAACTTAATATAAAGTATACAGACGTCACAGTTTTAACCATATTGATTCATATTTGGTAAATCTTTAGCAAAATTTCAAAACCTGTGCAAATCTGTACAAAATTTCCTCTGAACTGTAATTTATGAATCATAAATTGTATAATTCAGAACTGGCTCCAGTCGATGTATCTCATCTGTCCTCTTCAACCTGTTAAAAAGACAAATTATGTTACCGGTAAGTTTGTTGTACAACTTGTCTATATAAGTTTTAGTATGTTATGAGAAATAACAGTTACCTTTGAGTTTCAGCTGCATCAGAATTTCTCCCATTCGTTGTTTCATGGTGAAGTTGTGGTGCTCATTATAGCAAAAATAAACAAATAAATAAATACATCTACGTGAAGGAATAACTTGTGTTGAGATCCAGCTTATTAAAAATAAACCTAAACCCCTCACCTACGACTGAGCTGTCTGCTCGTAAATCCTTTGTGATATAGCACGAGGTGGAGAGGGAAATCTTCACAGCTGTTGGGGAATCAGCTGGAAGTTTGTTGCAGAGCTCGCTGATCGGCTGCTTTCACTTTCATCTTCTGCGCATTTTGTCGTATTTCCAAAATACTAGAGATGCATGATATTGGATATTTGGCCGATATGCCGACGATATGTTAAAACATTCCTCCGATCACCGACACCAATATTTTGTATACGTTCCTTTTATCAGAACATAACCCTCTTATTTAGGCTTATTTGCTACAAAAATTGTGCAACAGCTGTAAGAGCTGGTGACATATATTCAGTAACAGCCATATGATATGCATAGCACTTTGACTTGTATTAAATGAAAAGTGTTAAATGTTATTTATTACCATTAGTCACCTGCAATGCTGTCTCACTTGTGGAGGCTTGTTCCAGGTTCCAGCTGCAGTGTGGGATCCTCTGCACTCCTGTGTGTGCATGAAGGACAGACTTTTTAAGCTCAAAGCTTTTGTCTATCCCATTCCGCCTTAAGACTAATCATGCTAACGGGGCTAACACAACGTCTAAATGTCTGTGGTAAAACTCACCCAACAAGTCATGTTATCAGCTATTAGCTTCTCAACGTCATCGGAAATGTCGGTTGTAACTCGGGTAACGTTACATCGGAAAAATATATCTGACTCTGCGGACGATGTAACGAGGCTCATGGTAGTCCACAAATCTTCGGAATCCGACATCCTCACCAACGAAAAATAAAACTTCCACACTGCTGACATTTTGAATATTCCTCTCCGCTGTGAGCTCGCGTGACGTCATCGCGTTGCGCAGCCGCTGCAACGTCATCGCATTGTGCTGCCGCTGCAACGTCATCGCGTTGTGCTGCCGCTGCAACGTCATCACGTTGTAGTGCCGCTGCAACGTCATCACGTTTTGCTGCCGCTGATATTGACAATTAACGTTAATATTGGCCGATACCAGGCCGATAGTTTTGTGCATCCCTACAAAATACTGTGCTGCAATTTTATTTTACACTTCTTGTAAACAGCTGTGCTCTGTCTTCCCCCGGAACATTGTAGGATCTGAAATTATTTTTAAAGATGAAGAAGCAGGTTGAATCACGCTATCTCCCTGCCACATGCTAGCAGGCTCCATTCAGATAAAAGGAGCTGGCTAACTTGCTTGCTGTACGGTGGCCCACACGACCTAATTCTACGGCGGCCAAGCAGACACGTAATGAAATATGCAATCAAAAATGCGTTCAATACAGAAACAACTGGACTTTATTTGTAACAGAAGACGTTTCGCTTCTCATCCGAGGAGCTTTCTCAGTTCAAAGAGAAGAGTTGGAAGAAATATGCAATACACTCGGGAGTGGGAGCGGAAAAAAAACAAATACATTTTCAAATTGATTTATGGGCCTTTAGAATCGATTCAGAATCGCCAGGACTAAGAATATAGATTCTCTAAAAAAAAAAAACGTTTTTTTTTCTGCACCCCTATTTTCAGATCACCTCACGGATCAGAGCTCTGATAAGGAATCCAGAAGTGGCTCGCAGACGGACCTCAGGAAAATCCCACCGCTTCCCGCTCCTTCTGACTTTCTGTCTAACTCAGCGGCTGGCTGTGGAGTGATGCCCAAGCTAATGACTCCAGATGCTTTCATGACACCAAGCACTTCGGTACTGACTCATTTTTATATAAAGAAAAAGGTTAAGAGGGAAAAACATTAAACTATGACCTAGCACATTTTAATTTGTCACCAAGCAACATTTTGTCAACGAATAACACTTCCCATCTTTGGTAGCAACTCTTAACAGACAGGAGCACAAAATTTTGTTGGTGTGTAAAAAGTGAAGTCTTATAGAACTTCAAATTTTATTGTTCAGGCTTTTAATAAATAGGCAGCAGAGTTCATGTGCTGTCAAGCTCCTCAAACAACTGTCATCTCCCATTTAGGCCTCTCTGGACAGGACTTAAGGTTGGGTTTCAGGGTCAGGAATTAAGAATTAAGACAAGGGTCAGATGTTGGGGGTTAGGTTTATGATCAGTTGTCAAGGTTAGGGTCTGTGGAAGGGCGGAGATGTGATGGTACAGTCTACGTCCACTTGTAAACTTTATTTTTTCCTGTTCATAACTTTTGAACTGCTCAACTGGGTGCCCTCCTTGGATAATGGTATGGGAAATGCTGCTTTGCTTGTCTGGACTATTCCTATAGGTTGCTGTATAATGTGTCGTATACTGTACTCTTTTTTTATTATCAAAGGGAACCATTTAATTTTTGTTTTTCTTTTTTGATTAAGTGCACTTACTGGTAGATTTAGTTTGGAACCTCTAAAGGGTGTTTTTCCTAGCCTCGCATCATAACTTCTTCCCGTGTCATCCTCCAGGTCCCGGTGTCTCCTGGCAGCAGCGCTAGCAGCCTGACCATTGTGACCGGCATCAGCAGCAACTCAGACTCCATCAACAGGTCAGATTGGACGGACGGACAGAGACATGTCCTGAGCTGCACAGCACTTATAGTGACAGATTTGGGAAGGGGGTGGGGGTGGGGGGTGGACAGATAAAGGGTGAACTGTGAGGGTTCAGCATGAGGGAAGAGGCTGCCTTTATGTTTTTGCTAGTGCACCTGCATTGCTAGCTGGCTGCTAGTTAAGTGTTATGTCAGTGCCGACAGGTGGTTGGCGTGTGGTGGGGGTTCGGTAGATGGGAAGCTCAGTTCTGTTGACTGGGCGGTGCACCCCGCTTATATAATGGTAGAGGAAAAACTGGAACAGTATTCTAGACTACCCTGATGCATGCTCAATAATCCAAGTTAAAAAATCTAATAAAGCTAAGTCTGTTTTGTTTTGTTTTTTGAATGTCCAGAGGACCAGACTTAGCTTTTTTTAGAGTATTCTAGACTAGGGATGCGCGATATATACGATATACGGTAGAAACGATAGAAATTTAGCCTACGATAGAGATCTGTCTTCTACCGGCTAACTGCAGAAAATCACAGTTGTCAGATTTAATCTTTACTTTTTTTAGTTTAAAACTGTGCCTAAGTGGTGTTGAAGTGTACAATCAGAGTTGTCAGAGTTAATCGATACATTTTTTGTATTGAAAACTGTGCGTAAGTGGTGTTAAAGTCTTTTCTTCGAGTGCTAAGTAGCGAAGCTAGAAGCTAACTTCGTCCGGCTTGCCGTAGTGTTGCCATATTCGGACGCATGCGCAAAACGCTGCGTTCCGTCGAAAGTTGTTTTTTTTTGTTGAAAGTTAAAGTAAGCGTTGGTCAGCTTTAAATCACAGTTGTCAGATTTAATCTTTACTTTTTTTAGTTTAAAACTGTGCATAAGTGGTGTTGAAGTGTACAATCAAAGTTGTCAGAGTTAATCGATACTTTTTTTATGTTGAAAACTGCGTAAGTGGTGTTAAAGGTATTGTATAAATAAAGGTTGAATGAATTGTGACATGATGTTGGAAATTTGCATATTTGTCACAACATATATATCTTATATCATTCAGCTTTGTTCGTTTTTGCAAAATAAATTATAAATAAAATTTAATTCCAAGTTATAGTAGTTTTTTCTCTGGGGCACGCCCCTAAAAATCTGCGCACTTCCGCAAAACGTCATGTGACTACCCGTGGGTAGCCGCTGCTCAACGCGCATGTAAATAATAATGGCGGAGCATGTCGAACAAACACAACCTATTGTTAGTACATGAATGTATTAAAGCAATCGAAGGGTTATTATTCATCCTATACAGTTATTGGACACTCGATCAATTGAAAAGTGATTTAGACACGGTTTATTTCATACACAGTAGCTAAGTGAGGATAGCTTCGTGATGTGGCTTCTTTGTTCTTGGGCTGAGCTAACAGAGTCCCGATCGCGTCTGAGATCTATCATTTTAAGACAGTAAATCATCCAAAACTCTCATTAATAAACCCTCCATGAATAAAAAGAAATTACAGATGTTACCTGATCGCGCAGACATAATTTAAAAATACATAAATAGCAACGTGTTTGCTCCTGTATCTCGGCTAATGTTTGTTAGCAGCGAACAAACACAACCTATTGTTAGCACATGAATGTATTAAAGCAATCGAAGGGTTATTATTCATCCTATACAGTTATTGGACACTCGATCAATTGAAAAGTGATTTAGACACGGTTTATTTCATACACAGTAGCTAAGTGATGATAGCTTCGTGACGTAGCTTCTTTGTTCTTGGGCTGAGCTAACAGAGTCCCGATCGCGTCTGAGATCTATCATTTTAAGACAGTAAATCATCCAAAACTCTCATTAATAAACCCTCCATGAATAAAAAAAAAATTACAGATGTTACCTGATCGGCAGTAAGATGGTCGCTGCAGACATACGACTCTCAGTAGGAACCCATCGTTCCCTCGTTCTCTGTACTTCCATTCTAGGCAAAGTTTCTCATCTTTTGGGAATTTGTGAAGGCTCACTTGTTCACTGCTGATATTAGAACACCCAAATGCGCTACAACGTGACGGCATTTTTCAAGTTACACAAAAAAAGAGGCGATCTTTCAGAAAAAGAATCTGTATGGCAAGCAGTTAAAACACAAACAAACGGGCAAGGCTCCGCCTTATGCCCAGTGCCCAAGTGTACCTCGCATGACGTTTTGCGGAAATTCTCGGATTTCAAAGGGGCGTGTCCCAGAGAAAAAATTACCATAACTTGGAATGAAATTTTAATATATTTTTAATTTATTTTGCAAAAACGAACAGAGCTGAATAATAATAATAATAATAATAATAATGTCTTTTCCTGTCATCTGCGTATGTTTCCCATACACAGACGAAATTCCCCTCCTGTTTATGCAGCTGGTTTCAGGAGAAGCACCAAGATTCATTCTAATCCACACATTTTATTATCAACTGTAAAACAAACAAGTCTGCAACAACTTTTCATTTGGACTTAGAATGGCTGCGATGGTGTCAATTTCCTTAATAAAGCTGAATTTAAAAAGACATTTGGATCAATGGTAATGTTCTACCTTCATCCATAAAAGACAAATGAACCCAAACAGCTGCAAACTAAAACCGTGAATTGGCCTCAGAGCAGAAAACAAAGTCTTAATGTTTGGAGAAATGTTTTGGAAGAGGTTACTGACCAGTCCACCAGACCGTTGTCCCTGAGACTGTTCCTTGTTTCTCTGGTGATGTCCGGGGCAGCCGGCCACGGCGTGTGGCTGATGTTACTGTCTGAGGAACCCCCCACAGCCCCGGGGTTCTCCTGCGACAGAGCGTTCTTCAGAAGAGACGGCTGGTTGCTGAGCCTTGACTCAGATTCTGCTGCACTGCTCACCGGCACGTCTACTCCTCCAAGTTCAAGGGGCAACAAACTATGAGAGACAATGGGATTGTTATTACAGCACATCCCTGTCGACAAACTATCTTATCTATCTATCTATCTATCTATCTATCTCTCTATCTCTCTCTATATATATATTTATATATATATATATATTTATATATATATACAGTATATATATACTGTATATGTACACATACATACAAGAAACTATATGTCATATATTTATTTTAAAAAATGTAATGACCATAAGAACATTTTGATCTTGATTAAACAGTTAATAAGAATTTTGGCATCTTGTCCTCAATCAGCAGCACCAAAAGTTGGCAGTTTTTTCTAAGACTGTTATAACACAACAAGCATATTTCATAAATCCACTGTACTCCATGTCTGAGTGTGCAGGGCCATCTACCAGTAAGTACCTTCAAATTCTGGTTCTAAAGTTGTACTTCCTGTTGATACATTTGAGTCATCTATTCTTGTTTTGTCAGGCTCAGCTTCTATTTCTAAATGTTGATTTTATTTAGAACATCTGAAATAAAGCACTGACCCCCCATAAAATAAAAGTAACTGACTAGATCAGCTGTGTCAAACCCACTTACAAAAGGGGGCCAAAATTAAAACATTTTTCAAACTAAGGGCCAATTTCAGAATCTACATTAACTCAAGTCAGATACCCAACATCTTTTCTTGGTTGCAGGTTCCTCAGCAAGAGTTTGAATGGTCTCATTTGATGTTGTCTGTTGCACTTTTGACATCATAATCAAAGATTACTGAAAAAAATAAAGTGATAAAAGTATTTTACATTTAAAATAACATCTTGGGGGCCAGAGAAGACATCAATGAGGGCCACATTTGGCCCCCGGGCCTTGAGTTGGACACATATGGACTAGATGAATGGACCCAACCACACAGCAAAAGCTCAGAAAAACAACAATGAAATGTTTTGACACAGCCTTCCTAGAGTCCAGGCTCAATGAGAAATTGCAAAATGAACAGGAACAAGCTTCAGACACTTCCAACATGAAGACATTCTTTCAGCTGTAAGCCTACGAATAATAATATTTATATTCTGTCACACTATGGAAACTGAAAATACATGACTAAAATGAATATTAGCATTATTAAAACTAAAGTTACAGATTCACTCTAACTCATTTTACACTGATCTGTTTTTCTGTCACATAATTATATGAAAATGTTTTGTTTTTCTTCTGAGTGCAGTCTGTTTAGCATGCATTTGCAAGAGAATGTCTCACCAACTCCCCCTGCTGTTGAGGACTGGACGTGGCTGACTGACTCTGCTGAGGGGAGAACTGCGACTGCAAGGAGTTAAAAATGTACGGACCGGTGGGGATCTGTAGATAAACAGCACGGAAATACCAACAAACAATAAAGAGCTGAACATGAACTTTTTTCACCAATAGATAATCAGAACTACAAAAAAGGAACATTCTTAGTACAAGCTCCTTCTCTGATTTCTTTGTTTACTTCTGTGACTATTCCACATGCAAAAGCTCATGAGACTCAGCTATTCCGCACAAAGAGCCTGGCAATAATATCAAAATAACTTAATTTGATTAACATTTCAGTCAGGCATCATATACAAAAGATACCTGCAACTGCACACTTTTACAAGTAGTGCTCAATGCGTTGCCTAAGCAATGAGGCGAAGGAGAAATTAGGAAATGTAAGTTGACCTAATTCAAACATCATACGATTAACACTGGTAAACACTGGAACATAGTAACTCTACCATACAAATACTGTGTGAATGTTTTTTACATACAGCGTTACACACTGACTGTAACAGAGGCATACCTGTAGAAGGTTCAGGGGTCTCAACCCAGCACTGCTGTTCAAACCAAACGGGCTCCCTGGAACACAAAAAAAGTTGCATAGACCACACAACACAATGAAAAACCTAACACACAAAAACAAACATATAACTTATTTAAATAAATAAAAATTATTATTATTTTTTTACTTGAGCTGTAGATATGTTGTTGCCTCTCATAGGATTAAATACAGTACAAGAGTTTTTTTTAACAGTTTCTGAAAGGTCACCACATATGACATATGTGACACGTAAAAATAGACCAGACATACAGAAAAAAATGTATGACACATATGCAGGTATTTTGGTGTAGACTTTTAGAACATGGTAATTCTAATACCGGTAGTTGAGAAAGATGCCAAATATCAGTTCTTGCTATTTAAAGATGTTTCACCTCTCCTCCGAAATACTTTTATCTTTCTTTTTTACCACTTTATAATTTTGCTATTTTTGGGTGTCAAAGTTTCTTTATTTGTCATATGCACCACATGTGATACATGAGGTGGAACAAAATTGTGTACACATGGTCCCAGTTACATCCAACAAAAGTATAAATTGAAAAGGAAAACAGTAATAAGAGCTAAGATATGAACTGTAATCGGGACCTTGAGTACACAATTTCGTTCCACCTCATGTGATGAGAATGATAATAAAAGCCTTGAACCTTTTTTGGTTCTGATTATGAATTATGGAGTTTAGGCTTATTATTAATTAGGATAATTACTTCAAAAAGGGTCTGAGTTTATATTTGTTGTTGAGACGAGTAACACTGAAAGGGGAGCCCGTTCAGTCAACTGTCCAAGCTTATAAAAACTTAAGAGCATGATGATGTCTTTTGGATGAGAGGTGAAATGTCAAGAAACAAGAAAGGAAGTCCAGTTGTCTTATATTTAACTCTTAGGACAAACACAATGAAAAAAAAAAATCATTTTCATCCCGATTCTTGTTGGTCTTCTTCACATTTGTTGTCTGATCTGGAGTACAGTACTGTAAAGTCAAAGTCAAAGTCAACTTTATTGTCAGAACTGCAATATGTACAGGACATACACAGGACCGAAATTGCGTTTCTCTCAGTATATGGAAGTGCAGCGTTTCACCTACCATCATACAAGCAGGGTGCCCTGCCCTGTCAACAGAACTGTGTGCTCTACCCCCGTCGTCAACATCTGCCGTCCCTGACTTTAGCGCTAAGCTAGCGGCATGCAATACAGACGTGCTACCTAAAAAGCTACATAGGAAGCGCTGTTTTCCTCACACAGTCTATCCCCCCCTCCCCCGCTCTAAAACTATCGGTTCAAACAGCACGCAACACAGACGTGACTCCGTATCCGCCACCCCGTCAACAAAAAATATGGAGGAGACAAACGCCCTTCCAAGGCATGTAAACTAAGGGAAACACTAGTGAATGTGCTTTCTATTAGAAAAGGTCAGGGTAATGCCTTCATTTAAGAGTAGAGCAGCATAACCCTTAGCAAAAAGAAGTATACTTAAGTTTAATTTATTTAGTATACTCGAGTACAAGTATAAGTATAAAAAGTAAACTTCTCAATGTGTACTTGTAGTATACTATTAGTATTTAAATTTAATACTTAGTTGTGCTAGATTGAGAAAAATCAAGTTTATTTTAGTATACTTAAAGTATACTAGTAGTACACTTGTTATTAGACTTCCAATGTACTCATTGTGTACTTATAGTTTATATTTTAGTTTATTTTAGTATACTTATAGTATTCTAGTAGTACACTTTTATTAGACTTCCAATGTACTTCTAGTTTATATTTTAGTTTATTTTAGTATACTTAAAGTATACTAGCAGTATACTTTTTATTATACTTCCAATGTACTTGTTGTGTACTTCTAGTTTATATTTTAGTTTATTGAAGTATACTTAAAGTATACTAGTAGTACACTTTTAATTAGACTTCCAATGTACTTATAGTGTACTTCAAGTTCAAATTTTAGTTTATTGAAGTATACTTAAAAGTATACCACTAGTATACTTTTCTTTATACTCCAAATGCACTTGTTGTTTACTTCTAGTTTACAGTTTAGTTTATCATTTAAGTTAACATTTTTGAATTTCTAAAACTAATACCATGTTGTCATTGTATTTGTTAGGTTACACTTGTAAGTTTGCTTAGTAATACGTGCACAATACTATTTACCGTATATGCTAAAAATTATTTTCTAAAGTATTCTGAAAGATGTGTTTACAAAGTCATAAAACAAGGTCTTGAGAACTTCAATATTTTTATATAAAATTAAGGTGCAGCTCAAAAACAGTTTACAAAACAGCAGCATTTAAAATGAATCCCTTCCAAGTTTTAAAAATTGAAAGGAAAAGGTGCACATTTGCATTTCAAGGTGTAAAGTCCAGAACACAATGTAAAAATGTGTGCATTTGCTTAAACAAAGCAAAAATAGTGTCTCCAACTGGAAACTGAAGCCTTTCTTTTTCAGAAGGCATCTTCACATCTTTGGGGGGAAAAAAAGAAGAAAAAAAATTTCTTCACCGGTAGTTGTTTGGCATAGTTTATGTTGTTGCTTTTTTTTCTTATGGCTCTTCACACATCTTGCATGGTGATGTCAGGGAACTTTGCCTTGGTGTAGACTGAATGAAAAAAATAAAATAAATAAAAATTACTCCAATGTTATACCATTGTATCATCAGTGTAATTACTCTCACATCAAACATTTCTTTAAAATACCGGGTAGGTATCTAGGTTTCACCAGTGATAAACAATAAATTAGTATTAAAGGTGCAGTCTGCAGTTTCTGTAGAACGCAGCACTTAGAAAATTTTTCAACAGGCAAAGCATTCTGATCCCTCCCCCTCAGAGCCATATATGGCTCTGCTCCCCCTTGCTCTGCTGAAATTCAAATTCAAGCTGTTTTTATTGGCTGATTCAAATTCAAGCTCTGTTTTTATTGGCTGGTTAACGGCGAGTCACTGTGGCTTTTTAGAAATGCTTTTAGTAACACCTGGAGAAGCAAGGGGACTATAGTTTTTTCAGAGATTACTTTGTCTAACATCAGTCTGTCAGGAGATAGTGACAGAGTGAAGAAATGTTAAAAATATATTTTTAGAAAACGTACAGACTGCACTACAGAAACTTCAGACTGCACCTTTAAAGGGAACCACAATTACTTTTAACATTTGACTTTATTTGATAAACTTATTTTAACTGTAGAAATACTGTAGGGTGGTTTAGTTTAGTAAATTTTTTAAATATATTTTAACATGGACAGAGCCATTTTATTTACAAGCAAAGCATACTTTGTAAATGACGCACATAGGTTATCGGCTTTATCCACCCTGAAGCTTATTCTTGGACAATATCTGATGATCAGATCTTTTAAATGAACCCAGAGTGCGCTGACAGAGAGGAGAATGTAGAAACGAGTCAGGCTGAAGCTGAAAATGTGGCTGGAGGACAACAGCTGCTTCATGGAAGAAGAACCTCAGCTGCAGCTTCAGCCTGACTCGTTTCTACATTCTCCTCTAGTTAACGTGCTCTGGGTTCATTTAAAGAGCTGATCATCAGATATTGTCCAAGATTACCGTAAGTTTCAGGGTGGATAAAGCTGATAACCTACGTGCGTCATTTACACAGTACGCTTTGCGTGTAAATAAAATGGCTCTGTCCATGTTAAAATATATTTAAAATTTTACTAAACTAAACACGCTACATTAGGGGTGCACCGATTTCAATTTTCTGGCCGATCACCGATCACTGATTTTTAGAAAGTCTGACCTGCCGATTCCGATTTTGGCCGATACCAATTTTCAGGTGTTAAAAGGTCAAAATGCACCCTAAATTTTCATGATTTTCCGACCTTTGCGGAGGCAGGATAAAATCGGCTTCTCATTTAAAGATCGGTCGATCACCGATCTCCCCAAATTAAGGAAATCGGGGCCGATCGATTGGCCGGCCGATTTATCGGTGCATCCCTACCCTACAGTATTTTTAGTCATTATTTTACAGTTAAAATAAAAGTTTATCAATTAAAGGTGCAGTCTGCAGTTTCTGTAGAACGCAGCACTTAGAAATATTTTCAACAGGGAAAGCATTCTGATCCCTCCCCCTCAGAGCCATATATGGCTCTGCTCCCCCTTGCTCTGCTGAAATTCAAATTAAAGCTGTTTTTATTGGCCGATTCAAATTCAAGCTCTGTTTTTATTGGCTGGTTAACGGCGGGTCACTCTGTGTTTTTAGTGTTTTTATAAATGCTGATAGAGAAGCAAGGGGACTATAGTTTTTTTCAGAGATTACTTTGTCTAACATCAGTCTGTCAGTAGATAGTGACAGAGTGAAGAAATATGTTAAAAAATATATTGTTAGAAAAGTTACAGACTGCACTACAAAGTTACATAGTATAGCTTTAAAATATACACATGTTAAAATATACTTAAAATAAAAGTTCATCAATTAATTTAACAACTACGAATAATACCGGTAACCTGCATTTAGCTTTGATTGTAAACTTTTTTTTATTATAGAGCGCATAACCAAATCCAATCCAATCCATATGGTATCAGTGAATGGCATTTTTAGGTGATTGTATCAGAATCTGCATCATAAACCATGAACGGAGCATGGAACATTACAGTAATTTGTTCATAAAACGATAAAAACATTAGGAATGTATGTGGGAGATGAAAAGATGAGCCACAATAGGAAAATTCAGTAACTTGGGGATGGAGAGCTGAGCTAAAACGTGAGCAGGTACCTGCTTTGTTGTCATCTTCAGTCATCAGCTGCTTGATCTTCTGTCTGTTCCGCAGAGCTTCAATGAGACGAGGCAGGGTGACGTCATCATTTGGGTCAGTCAGCTCAGAGGAGGGTAGAGGGGGTAGGCTGAGCACCAGGTTTCTTATAACAGAGGAGGTCCCATCTAAAGAAACGGAGCGAAAATCTGCAATTTAATACCCCCCAAAAGGTTTTTATATTTATTCAATTCCTTTGTAAATCCTTTAATAAGATTTTCTTTCCTTACATTGCCTTTCTTAAAACATTTATTGGATGATATTTCTGTACTTTGATAGTTTTTATGGTTGACTTTTTTTTTTACCTTTGTCTAAATGGGCCACCACGCTCCTCTAACTTGCATGATAGCTCCTCTGTGAAGGCCTGGTTTCTATAGCGACGGCCTGGTTTCTATAGCGACGGCCTGGAGTAAAGCCACAAATGGGTTTGTCCATGGGACGAGCAACTTCCACCTCCTGGGTCATCTCTGCAAACCGCATCACCAGCTGCACAGAGCACGTCTTGCTTATTTGACGAAACAAATACATTTTGTCTGTATAATAAGGACTCAGTGATCATGTTGGAGCAACTTACCATTGTCTCCTCATAGTCATCTGCCTTTGGATTGACACAAACGACCATCCTGTCCTTTCCTTCCCCATCAAAGTAGTTTTTAAACAGATGGGTTACTTTTGAATCTCTGTAGGGGACCATCTATAAACAGAAATCTAACATGAACTACACAGTTTATCTGAACGTAAGTGGTGTTCATCTTTAGGCTGAAAACAAACCTTGTTTGTGCCACACGTCTGGTTTTCTCTGAGTATTTCGATGCAGGTCCGCAGATTCAGCAACGACTGATTAATGTTACCTGTAAAGTAAAATTATATTAGGTTAAGTGAAACAAAGGTTGAGAGTAAAATCAGATCCTGCTGTTGGATAACAAACCTGCTTCACGTATCCGTGTGCCCTTTCCCCCAGTCCTGCCAATGCGCTCACTCCCTGCCAAGTCCACCAGGCACAGCTGACTAACTGTAACCTGGTTCTTATCCTGACGAATCAAAAAGTGACAAAACTGAATTGTGAAAACTGTAATTCATCTCAGTTGGTATTACGACTGTGGTTCCAGCTGACCTGGAGAATGTTGTCACCATCAAGAGGAGCCTGAGCCAGCTTGATGATGAACACGCTGTGTGAGCGACTCGACTCCCTGTTTAACCGAGTGTTTGCAACCTTCCTCTTCTTTTGACCTGGAGAGAGATAAAAATATATCACCACAAAAAACATTTAAAAAAAAAGAAACAGCATAATAATTCATTCTACAGTTTCAACTCTTCCAATTTATGGCATCAAGCTGATCCTTTCGCATACCATCAGGGGTATCATTCTCCCCTGAGGACGGAGGTTGAGGAGCATCAAGTGTAGAACCACTAGACTGAGGAACAGCTTCTACCCTGAGGCTGTTAGACTCATGAATAAATAAAAATAAAATAAAAAATAAACACTGCAAAATATCACATCATACTGATGCTGATCTGTTTTCTTGTTGCTGTGTTCATCTGTGACCATCTGCTCATACAAACTCATGTTCGTGCTGCTGTTTATTCCCACTATATTAAGCTTAGTGTATTACTAGTTGATGCTTTTCTTAGTTAGTTCTAGATGTTATTACTGTTTTTCTCTTTCATTTGTTGTTGGGTGTAACTGGGACCTCGTGTACATAATCTCGTTTTCATCTCATGTACCACATGCGGTGCAAATGACAATAAAGACTCTCTGACTCTGACTCTCATATCACTTCTTATCTATCATTTTTGTGTGCAATCAAAAGATGTAGAAATAAATTGTATTGTAATGTTTCCCCAAATGGATCAATAACGTACAGTATCCATGCATTCAGTTAATTACCGTGTCATCAGGGTCAGACAACACTTGAACAGAGATGGGTGAAGCAACAAGTGTACAGTTGGTGTTGAGTGGATGGAAGCAACGCTGAGATCCGATCGCCACATCTTTCAACTGTTTCACAACTGCTGGAAGCTCTGTAAAAGAAAAAAACAAACAAGGGCAAAAGAACAAAAATTGTGAGTCACTATAGTTTTTTGATACCATTCAAAATTTACATTAGTCATTTGTGCAATGAAGAGCTGAGATATAAATAAGGAGGAACAGGAAATAGGAGTCTGATCTAATGAATAAATATAACATTCAAACAAGGCGTTCTCCATTTCCACATTTGGTTTTAAAAATAAATGTCTCATCACTTGCTTCACTCAAACTACTTGCTAGAAATTACCTCTCAAGGAATCTAATATCAGTTTCCCTTCAGCCTGTTTTCTGCCTGAAGCAGCCACAAAAACAGTAATGTTGCAGAAATACGTATTTCAAGTAAATTAGTATTTCAGCCTGGCTGCGGTTATTGTTCTGCTGGCTAGTAGCGCATGTGTGTTCACAGACATGCGACACAAACATGCTTGCGTGGATGCGGGGCCTTGTCTCTTTGAAAAAACATCCAGAAACTTGAAGCAAGCCCCAAAAAAAAAAAAACTCGTAGCATATATGGGTTATTTAAACGCTAGAATAACATATTCTAACGTGCAGTGTTTTACTTGCCTCAATTCATCTACCTCAGCAACATAACACACCAGTTTTAGCTCGTTAGCTTACCGTTAGCTTAGCTTATAGCCACAGCAGGTTTTGTTAATTCAATTGAACAAAAAACATCTAGCAAATAAACAAAACAGAACCGATTACAGTACCTTCAACTTCCAACTGAATGTCCAGTCGTCGTCCAGACCAGTCGACGTCTAATAAAAAGCAAGTTTTACGAGCGCTGAGTCAGAGACAACAAGAGCTTCTTGTCCGACAGCAACAGGAAATAGCTACATTTGAACGAAGCGCGCAAAGCAAGAGTCACGTTCTTCTTCTTCTTCTATTGAATTTATTGGCGGTTGGCGAACTTATTTTAAGCGCATTACCGCCACCAACTGGACTGGAGTGTGGATCTGGATAATAGACAGAAAAAATAATAAATAATAATAATAATAAAAATAAACTAAAAATTCAATAATGATACTAATAATAATGATGATGATGATGATGATGATGATGATGATGATGATAATGATGATGATGATGATGATAATGATAATAATAATACCCTGATGCATGCTCAATAATAATAATAATAATAATAATAATAATAATAATAACAATATAATGATATTCTTTAATAAATAATAAGGTAATTAAATTTGTAAAAAATAAATAAAAAAGGATTGAGGAAATGTATTAAAAATGCATTCTTAATAGTATCTAATGTAGTTCATAAAAACTAAACTTCAAGTACACAGCCTTATTTTAAAGTATAAAATGAGTATACTCTTAGTACACTTAAATAAACTTATTTTTAGTATATCTCAGACAAGTACATAAAAAGTATACTTCAAGTCAGATTAAATCACAGCCTTATTTTAAAGTATAAAATAAGTATACTCTTAGTATACTTAAATAAACGTCTTTTTAGTATATTTCAGATAAGTACTTAAAAAGTATACTTCAAGTCACATAAGTACCTAAAAGG
The DNA here is from genome assembly GCA_038048925.1 of Garcialebias charrua. Classification (NCBI taxonomy): domain Eukaryota; kingdom Metazoa; phylum Chordata; class Actinopteri; order Cyprinodontiformes; family Rivulidae; genus Garcialebias; species Garcialebias charrua. The sequence goes on from JBBPBX010005930.1 coordinate 61,607, forward strand.
TATACTTGAAGTATACTTACTACTTTTTGCTAAGGGAAAGCCAAGAGAAAAGCTAAATCTGACCCTAAAACATGTCACACTTTGAAACATTTATAACACATTGAGTTGTAAAAACCATCAGATGGAGAGGCAATGTGACATTCTACAATCAAGCGTTTACTCAAACAACAGTTAGAGTAGCTTTAGTCAGTGAACAGCTTTGTCTTAGTGGTTTTCACCTGAGGATCAGTCAGCCTGACCTGCTTTTCACTTGTTCTGTAAGACCCTCCAAAGTTAGTATTTCTGCCCTTCAGTTGTCTACAATAGGTAAGAGAGACTTCTTCTACACAAGCCCACTTTAAATAAACCAAACAATAACTTCACCGTCTCTTATCCTCTCACTCAAAATGGATTCTTTTAAAATAACATCTTTAAGCTAGAGAGGCTGTGAAGCATGCACTGGTTTACCCAAACCATTAAGTATAAAAGCATTGACGTTCTGCTTTTACAAGAGACACATAATGATTCATCAAATGAGACAGAGTGTTGCAGGGAAGTTTGTGTTGAATCCAGGCAACAATAACTGTTCAGTGATTTTATTTTGTGATGGAAGCATATTCTATAGTTTCAAACCCTAACATGTGGTTTTGTCTTTAACCAGTTCAGGGTTGTTTGTAGTTTGTGACAACTGGCATATTAGGGTGATTCTTTTTTTGGGGCAACATTCATGTCCGCATGTTTCTCTTACCCTGATTTTTTTCTAAAATGTGCCAAATATTTACAACAAAGTATTTTAATTATACACTTAGATGTTTGCCATCATTCAAATATAAATGAAATGCATTTAAAATATTATTTTGTACTTTACACACCTTTTTGGTGACATAGATGGTCAATTTTATTGTGTCCGCAGTGCAGTGTAAAATATTTCCTCAATAAGTTTAAACAATAAAATTAAATTAAAAAAGAAATTTCTTCAATAATTTGATTGACTGGACTAAACCTTATTTTATTATGAAACTGAATCTGTTGAAACTATTTTTTTTATTTGATATTTTCTTGATATTATACATGTCCCAGTAGTAACTTTCCACCCTGTTAGAATGTTTCCTTTTTGCCCTCAAAAGACTACAATTCCATAAAAGCCATTTACAAGAAGAAGACATCAATTGGTTTTGGAGGGAATTCAACCATGGAAAACAAGTTAAGCTTCATCTGTCACTCTCTCCTTACTTTTTTTAATCTTAAATATATTAAACCTGTATGCGTCAACCTTAAAGTTCCACCCTGTTAAGATAAATTGTGGGAAATGTTTATTTGGTAGAATTTAAAAAACAACATATTAGATTTAGTCATTAAAGGTTTGCTATTCTGTTGAAGGTTAGCTAGCTAAATGTTGACCACATAAAGAGCTACAGCTAGATTAGCTAAAAAAATTCCACCCTGTTATGTTCCACCCTGTTAGGTTTATGAACCAAACAAGGTGTAACAAGGACCTAACAGGGTGGAAATTCAGGTAAAACGTAATCACATATACATGTAATTATTACTTTACCTGTAATTATTATTTTATCCAGCCCTGAGCTTGACCATTATTAATTTCTTATTGCTAAACATGTCAGTGATGTAACAAAATATTTAAAACTTAAAATATTACTCTTTTTATTTTCAAAAGTCCTGAAGCCAAAATGTTGTCGCAAAAAAAGAATCACCCATTAACACACCGGTGGTATACATATATGGGCCCCCAAGTTGACTCAAGCCCAGGGGCCCCCATCCTCCTAAATCCGGCCCTGGGCGTGGACTAAAGCTTTTCAGTATGCGGCTACGCGCTACCCACTAGCGAAGGCCTAAAGGGCAAAGCTTATACGAAATAGAACAAAGATTCACATGGCAGCATGGAAACGTTATCAGATGCCATCCACTCTGAATTGTCAGGCAGGAATGCCTTTTCACCACATGTTCATGAAGACAATTAAACAAGCTGCAACTAAACTCCAGGGTCTTCATTTGTGGTTTAGCTCGGTGTCACCAACATCCTCATTGAAAACACTCCAGAGCCTTTAATATTACGATACAGATAAACCACACACTCCACACCAGTTGGTGGCGGTAATGTACCAAATTATTATTTCCCAACCACCAAAAAGAACCTACAAGATGGCGTCGCTGCTGAGCAAATAATACCGCTGCACAGTTAAAACAACACAAGAAGAAGAGTGACCGGAAGTACCTTTTTTTGTTGTTTTTTCCACCGTAGTTCAAATTCACGTGGAAAATCAAAACAATTTGGCAGCTGGCTTCAAGTAAGTACTTCTTTTACGCTAACGAAAATCGGAAATTTCGTCTGTACCCGTTCCGAAACTATTATTTAAAGGAAACTTTGGCTAACAGAGATGAGGAGACATCAGGCTGAACAACGAGAGGAAGTGGCTGCTGAAGAAATGTCCGAGTTTCTGGAAACAACAGATGCAGATTATAAAGAGGAACGATGTCGTTTAAAGGACAAACTGCAACACAACAAACCCCAAGTGGTCCCTGCAGGTGTTCAGCAGAAGGTGCTGATTAAAGAAGAAGCTCCTGAAGTACGTGCACCCACTACCGGTACTTAATTTAATTAGTAATAAACATCAGCAGTAAAGTTACTTTTGTTTGCTTGGTGTGGACCAACAGGATCCAGAGACCCTCAACATAAAAGAGGAAGAGGAGGAACTGTGGACCAGTCAAGAGGGAGAGCAGTTTTGTGTGAAAAAGGAGACTGATGACACCGGGTTTGCATTCACTGCTGTTCCTTGGAAGAATGAGGAAGAAGAGGAGAAGCCTCTGTTTTTACAGCTTCATCAGCACCAAGTAAAAGAGGAAGATCTTCCAAACAGCAGCTCAGCTGACCAGATGAAAACAGCAACTGGTGGAGAGGACTGTGGAGAAGGAGAAACTACCAGGAACCCAGATCTAAATACTTATGGAGATGATTGCAGCTCTTCAGAGACTGAAGTCAGTGATGAAGGTGATGAGGTGAAGGACTCTGACTCTCAGATAAAAGACTTCTCAGACTCTGGGTCAGAACCTGAAGACGGTGACAAAGACTGGAAGGAGAGCAGAGCTCCTGAGTCAGACGTAAACACTGTCAACAAGTCTTGCAGCTTCACTGAGCACGGGAAACAATTTCACAAGACGAGTCAGTCAGTGACGTCTTCAAGTTGTTTGGTTATCGAGGAACATTTAAAAGTGAAGAAAACTGGAGGCTCGATCAAGAAAAAACAGCCAAGACAGAACTCATTTAGTTGTGAAGACTGTGGAAAAATATTTAACCAAAATGGTAGTCTAAAGAAACACATGATAGTTCACACAGGACAGAAAGCATTTGCTTGTGATCTTTGTGGACAAAGGTTTGGAATGAAGTCATCTTTAAACAAACACATGATAATTCACACAGGACAGAAAGCATTTGCTTGTGATCTTTGTGGACAAAGGTTTGGACAGAAGTCAAATTTAAACACACACATGATAGTTCACACAGGACAGAAAACATTTGCTTGTGATCTTTGTGGACAAAGGTTTGGAATGAAGTCATCTTTAAACAAACACATGATAATTCACACAGGACAGAAAGCATTTGCTTGTGATCTTTGTGGACAAAGGTTTGGACAGAAGACATCTTTAAACAGACACATGATAATTCACACAGGACAGAAAACATTTGCTTGTGATCTTTGTGGACAAAGGTTTGGACTGAAGTCATCTTTAAACAAACACATGATAATTCACACAGGACAGAAAGCATTTGCTTGTGATCTTTGTGGACAAAGGTTTGGACAGAAGACATCTTTAAACAGACACATGATAATTCACACAGGACAGAAAACATTTGCTTGTGATCTTTGTGGACAAAGGTTTGGACTGAAGTCATCTTTAAACACACACATGATAATTCACACAGGACAGAAAGCATTTGCTTGTGATCTTTGTGGACAAAGGTTTGGACTGAAGTCATCTTTAAACACACACATGATAGTTCACACAGGACAGAAAGCATTTGCTTGTGATCTTTGTGGACAAAGGTTTGGACAGAAGTCAACTTTAAACACACACATGATAGTTCACACAGGACAGAAAGCATTTGCTTGTGATCTTTGTGGACAAAGGTTTGGACAGAAGTCAAATTTAAACAGACACATGATAGTTCACACAGGACAGAAAACATTTGCTTGTGATCTTTGTGGACAAAGGTTTGGACAGAAGTCAACTTTAAACAAACACATGATAGTGCACACAGGACAGAAAGCATTTGCTTGTGATCTTTGTGGACGCAGGTTTGGACGGAAGTCAACTTTAAACAAACACATGATCAGGGCCGGCCCAAGGCATAAGTAAACTAACGAGCGGCTGCTTGGGGCCCCTTGGCCACTAGGGGGCCCCCTAAGTGGAAGCACAGGTTTTTAGGAAGTTAGTGAAGTGTTGAGGAAGAAGTAACAAGCAGGTCAAATGTGTGTAAAGGTTGTTCAATATTTTTTTAATTCAGATTTAGCAAATTGTTGCATACATATGCATAGTTTTAATAAACAATTATTCAACTAAAAAAAACTTAAAAACCATTTTACGTGGTTTCAAATAATTGTTCCTTTATCGGTACATAAAAAAGAAAACGACAACAACAACAACAAAAAAAAAAAACAGGAACATGTCTGCAAAAACCAATGCAGACATGTTCCTGTTTTTGATTTTCTACATCTGCCTTATAATCTGTCTGTTTTGCTACTTTGATATCTTTGTTTTAACTTGTTAAAAAAAAATCTGTATTTCTCTATGTTTATCTATTGTTGATTGTTCAAGGAAAATGTACTGTTGCTGTTGTCTTCATTCTTTAGTTTGTAGACAGGTCTCTCTTGTAAACGAGTCCTCGAGGCTCAATGAGATTAACCTGACTAAATCACATCTGTTTTTAACATAAATCTATTTTCTTAAAAAAAAAAAGGTTTGACAGAGGAATCGTTCATGTACATCAGTTATTCAACAAAGACGGCAACACTTACACTCTTATAGTGAATTTTTAACTACATATATCTTTCCAGTACTACCGAGAGAATTTGCAATTGTGTTTGATGCCATTCCATCTGGTGTGAAAATATTGATGTCAAATCCTGTACAAAACAGTACGGACTATTTAACAGAAGAATTATTCATTGGAAACTCTGACCCATTTTTAAGCGAAAAAACAAATAAATGTATTAGATAATTAATAATTAGAGAATATATCAGTAAACCTGCTTCTATATTCTTCTGGGATAATTCATTTAATGATATCTGTTGGAAAAATGTTCTGTTACCTAGAAAATACTTTAAAACTAATAAGATTCGAGAAGTGTCCCTAAAGATTCTGCATACCAGTAAATGTTATCCTGTAAACTATATAATCTCCAAGTACCGTCCGAACGTAGACCCAATGGCCCTCATTCACGAACCGTTCGTACGCACAGATTTGTTCTTATACTGTGCGTACGAGTGATTTAGGATCATTTGTGGCATTCAACAATGTTTTCGTATCCTACGATTTTTTTCAGATACGAACAAAATTTACGAGTGGTCCGGACCTGTCGTATAATTTAGGAGCGTCAGTCTGCTGTCATCCAGACGGATCTTCTCCACGAATAACTTCATATTTCGTTATTTAGAAAATATTTTGGGTTTAAAAAAATCACGCACCATAATTATTCTTGACAATAGGTTATTCTGTTTGAATTAGAATTAGAATTTTAAGTTTAATTTGTCTGGTGTGTCGCACAGGCTTCATGAGTCGTGCGCTCCCCTTGGTCATCAAAGCCCTCCTCATATTAACACCCAGGTACATAAAATCCCCATATACCGCCGCAGAACAAGTACGAATTAAAACTGATCTTGTGCCAAACACCATCGGAGCAATTGATTATTATATCTGATTCGAAATATAACCTGCAGAATGTGGTTGCGCGATGACCAGGAGGTGCGCGCATCATTTGTGCTGCAAAACATGTTGGCACGCGTCTTGCAGCGTGGCATTTATTGTCCATCCATCTCGCAGACTATTCCTTGACCACCTCCTGTCCGTGCTGCGGCGAGACGTTTGTTTGAAGCCATTTTCAGATCAAACCATTTATTCTTGATTTCTGATACTGTACGACCCACGGGAGACAAAACATATGCACTACAATATTAATATGAAGTTAACTGTAGTTTCGAGACATTTTAAAATGCTTCTGTTCAAAAACACATCCGACACTTGCGGGGGGGGTGGGGGGTAGCGGTGCGCCACGGCTCTTCTGAATAAGTGAAACTATAATGTAACACAGTACACTAAAATTAAAGATATTTGACCATCCGACACTTGCGGGGGGTGGGGGGTAGCCACAGCGCGACTGAGAGCAGATCTCCGAACGCGTGAAGTTCCTCCTTTTACTTCTTGAGTTTGAATGAATGGACACTTCCTGCTGTCAGAAGGCAGGAAACGTGGCCTTATATGGTGTTTTGAGGGGTGGGAATTATGTAAATAACCTCTCGCGTGCACGCGCAGCTGTTTAGAACAGGTGGGATTCATTAAATTTACGCAACCCATTTACACACGTTTCCTCAGGATAGAAGACTTTGTTGAATCTGACGTGGCATGTTCGTACGAACGCTTCGTACGAACAAAAGTAGGAGAAATTTAGGATAAAAATACGAACATTTTCGTGAATGAGGGCCAATGTGTTCACTCTGCCACAGTTCTGAGGAGACCATCATCCATCTATTCTAGGACTGTTCTTATACTGTACTCAGTTGTTCTGGAAAGACATTTTCCTGTTTGTAAATAGAAAGTTAGAAATTGACCTACCATTTGATGCTAAAATTATCTGTTTGGTTTCTTTTATTCGAATATTTCAAGTAAGAACGTTTTTGTTGTAAATTTAATACTAATATTAGCCAAATTTTACATCCACAGCTGTTAATTCTCCATGCTAAAACCTAGATTTATAGTGTTTTTTACTAAATCTCTTCTTACTTATCTACTTTAAAGTATTGTACTGTAACGACCCTGTGTTTGGGCCCAAGTATTTCTGTGTATTTGTTCAGTTGTACTGTGTTCTGTTGAGCTGTTGTGATTCTGTTGTCCCCCACCCTCATGTGTTGGATTGGTCGTGGGGGCAGGAGAGGGGTAGGAGCAGGGAGGAGGGACCAGGAAAAGGGAGACGAAGAAGAAGAGCCCGGGGAGTGTGTTGTTGTTAGCAGGCAGCTAGCAGTGTGTTCGCTCGCGTGTGTACCGCGTTTTCTTTTGAGGCGTGAGCTGCAGCCTCGGTAATAGCAGCTCGTCCCTGTTTCTGAATAAACCCCGTTTGGCTGGACTCCGTCTGCAGTGTTGGCGTCATTACATTGGTGTCAGAAGTAAACCAACGCTATCGAGCTGAGTGAGTACTACTGGCTCGTTGCCTCCACCCGCGACATCAGCGTCATGGACGGAGCGCTCGCCCAGGTGAAAATTAAAGCGGAGGGAGTAGAGGACGAAGAGGCCCGGAGAGAGGAGCTCGCTAAAATAACTCAGGCGACGGCTGCTCCGCACAGCTCTGCAGCGAGCATGGCTGCCGAAGCAGGACTGAAGACCGGCGGGGGGGCGGGTCCGTCGACGCCATTTTCTCCAAGCGCGCCAAAAGATTCACATGGCGGCAGCCATGACAGTTACGTCGTCCAAAACGTCACCGTTGAAGACGCCCAAGTACTCCGGTTATGGCAAGCCCTTTTAACATTAAATCGTGAAGTCTGACTATCCGTAATTACATTCTAGATATCTAAAATGGAGTTTTGACTAGTCACAATTACATTTTGACTAGTCAGAATGTTAATTTAAGATATCTGTATTTACATTCTGACTAGTCATAATAGCAATTCAAGATATCTTAAAATGAATTTTGACTAGTCAAAATATAATTAAAGATATCTTAAATGACGTCACCCGATTCGTCATTTAAAGTGTCAGACATCCATAATGACAATTCAAGATATCTCAAACGTAATTATGACTAGTCATAATGACGTTTTTAGATATCTTTATTAAGAAATTACGCGTAGGACCCGCGGCTGCCACTTAGCTGTTCAAACAGATGCCTGCACAATTTTGGGTGGCTGCAGTGGCGCTAGCTGTTCTGGACTAAATTGTCAGAAAATGTCACAAGTGTTAGCATTAGACAGTGAGGAAAATGGCTGAGTTTCATCTGTTGTTTTTGTTCAGTTCCTGGTTGTTCTTGAGGGGCAAGAAAACAACCTTATCTGTCCTACCATGCTTTACTACAGCCTGCTAGAGTCACTGTGTCTTACCTGAGCAGATTGGCTGGGGGAGTCCAGAGGACATGACTTAATTAACTTCTTTAGATTTTCCTACCTGGATTATTGAGCATGCATCAGGAAAACATATTTATTTCTGTTTACTTAATTTCATATTTATGTTCCAGGTTGAAGGCAGTCCAGTCTTGTGTAGGTTCTGTTCCACAATATATCTCGTGCATCATCATCACAGCTTGTGGGTGAATTTCTGCTCTTGTTACATTGAACCATCATTATCTTTTAGTTGACTGACCACTGGAAAGCCTCAGCCTTGGCTGAATATTTAAGAATCATTATTGCCTCCATTAGAATTAGTTTTTAACTTAGTGTTAATAAAATTTATATTGTATGTTGGAA
>JBBPBX010005931.1:13672-34182 GCA_038048925.1 Garcialebias charrua
ATTTATGCTTTATTTCCGAAGAGTTTATCAGACTGGTGCCCTTTGTATGACTCCGTACCCACGAAGTATAGCTCTAAATTTTGAAAAGGTTGGTGATCCCTGCCCTATATATATATTTTTATTTTTATTTTTTTTTATACTGTATATATATATATTTTTTTCTAATGATACTTTTTTTTAAAGCCACCAATTTGCCTCTTTTAGCTTTTAGAACGCCTTTTGCTAATTTCAGCTTTTAGCTAGGGTATTGCTACTTTTAGCTTTTAGCTAGGCTAAGCTTTTTGCTACCATTCTTCTACTTTTAGTTACCTTTCTGCTAGTTAGCCAGGTTTTATAAGCCTTTAGGTCAGGGCGGCCCGAGGACCAAATCAGGCCCATGGTGAACTCAGTTTGACCCACCAATTGGTTCATTTTTCAGTAAAACTAGATTTTAAACCATAAAACAAACTTACTTCATGAGAATAACTGCTGGATGTCTGGCCCCTGATCTTTTGGCTTTCAGTAACTGTGGCCCCCTGAGCAATTTAGTTGAATAGCCCTGCACTCTTTACCAGCCTATTGCTGCTTTTAGCTTCTAGCTGCTAATTTTAGCTGGCTAGCTTTAACATTTTACTACTTTATCTTTAAGCTGGCTTTTTGCTACACTTCTGCTACTTTTAACTACCATTCTTAGCTACCCTGTTGATACTTTTCTAGCCTTTTCACAATTTTAGGATGCCTTTAACTACATCTAGCATTTTGCTAATTTTAGTTTCTAGTTATTGTTTATGTTTAGCCAGACTTTTGCTAATTATTTTTAGCTTTTTAACTTTTGCCACTTTTAGAATTTTGCTACTTTTGTCAAGAATTTTGATACATTTAGCTTTTAGCCATCCTTTTGCTGTTTTTACCTTTTAGCTTGACTTTTGACACTTTAGATAGCCTTTTTACAATTTTATTAAGCTTTTACCTTTGCATCTTGCTAATTTTAGATTTTAGCCTAGTTATTTTTTGCTAGCCTTTTGCTATTTTCTAGCTTTTAGCTAACTGTTTGTTACTTTTAGCTAGTTAACTACTTTTAGCTTGTACCTAATGATTGTTACTCTAAGTTTTTAGTTGACATTTTGTTACTTTAACTTTCAGCTAACCTTTTGCTACACTTAGTTTTTAGCTAGCCTTTTGCCATGTTTAGAATTTACCATATTTTTCGGAGTATAGGTCGCACCTTTTTATCATTTTTTCATGGCCTGCGACCTATACTCAGGTGCGAGCTATATATGGCTTTATATCACTTTCGGCGAAACAAATTTTAAAATCCAGCTCATTTCACAATTACGTTCATTTATTAAGGAAAAGTTCAGCTCAGACACATATTTGCTATAATTTTTATCAAACAAATAATTGTTTTTAAGTGTTAATCTTCTTAAAAGCCTTGCGCTCCTGTGGCAGACATTTGCAGCAGAGCTAAACGTAGGTGCGACCTATCTAGGGATTTTTCCAATCTATTGGTAATAATTAGACAATGCGACCTATACTCCGGTGCGACCTATACTCTGAAAAATACGGTAGTCAGTGTTAACAATTCAAACTCTATCAGAGTCATTCAGCATATCGCAGTCATGCTGCATTTTTGCAGTAGATCAATTTATTTTTATTAGTAATATCTAGCTATGCTTTGTACCAACACTAATGTTCCAGTCTTCCCAAGATAAAGTGCCCTTTTTACTGTTATCCTGCTACAAAAATGGAGAACGTAGCCTAATAAAAAAACTTCTCATATAAAAATGTGTAAAAACTCTGTTATCACATGTTCATATTGGGGCAGTGTGAAAGGCTTGTCTGTGTGTTCCAACATCTTATAAAGTGACCAAATCCTCTTTTGGCTGCGTCTTTAATTAACATGGTCAACAGGTTTGTAACTAATTGGCCTGATGTGATCTTCAAGCCACGTCACTTGAATCAATGTACTGATCTTTAAAGCTCTCCAGCCAGATACAGTCAAGGCCTTCCGGACATGTTGTCCTGTTTGCACCTTAACATTAGAAATCATGATGTGATTATGAATTTGAGGAACCTTTATTTAGTAACTGCCCCACTTTTGGCAAAAAAAAAAGCCCCATCAGCAACAACAGAAGCCAAAAAAGTAAGAGACAACTGATTCTTGTGTCGTCGTGTTTTGGCTCCGGAGTCTAAATGTGGCTCAAGAAGGTAAGATGGAAGTGTTATTTGTTCAAATGGAAGGTTGGGGAACAGTGTGTTCCTTTTGAGGCTTGATGGTGGGCTCTTACGTAAGCCTTGTCTCTGCTTGGCAGCAGAACAGAGCTCCAGTGACAGCGTAACACCGCTAATTAATACCAGCTAGAGGTGTATCCTCACAGAGTGCTGTGCCTGTTTGTGTTGTTGATGTGTTGCAGACTACCGGTAAATGTGCCTGACTATTAGAGCAGTACTTTTACAAGCTCTGGGTTCAGTCTTTGAAGGAAACATGTACTGGTAGTTGTGTCCCAACCTCAAGGGTTCTCCTCGCAGGTGGTGGGCATTCGTGGAGGTGCCCCCCTGTCACTCTTTTAGACTTGGCTACCAAGACCTTGCCAGAAATATCTTCCACTCAGGCTTGGATCCATGGGGTTCGGGGCGGGGATTGGTGCTTCGATCTAATGATAGGCAACCACATGTTGTATGGCCAAGACTCAAACAAACACAAGATCTGCTGTTGACTTTCTGTAACGACCCTCCTCTCTGCACCGCCGATCCATCAACACATATACTGTAACGTTTCTATGTACAGCTGATGTGCTGATCAAATTATTTACCCATAAGGCTCAGAAACATTTTTGGTAAAAACCAAAAATCTACCTCATACCAACCATCAAGAATGGTGGTGGAAAGTTGATGATTCGAGCACCTTACAGTCAATGAACTCTTTGTAGACCAAAGGGTTCTAGAGTCAAATGGGAGGATATTCATCTGACAGCTGAAGATTAGAGCAAGTTGCATCATGAGTTAACGATACCAGCAGCTAATTTAAAAAGAAAGACTTGTGGTAAAATAAATGACTAATGGTGATGCAACTTCTCTAGAGCCTGATTGAAATATGTGGTTGGACCTTCAGAGAGCAAGTGAGAAGAAACAAATCGTCAGAACATTATATATTCTTAAGAAGGCAAACTTGTTCCAAGATATTTTCAGTTGACAAAATAAATTATCCTCGAATTGCCACCTTGTTATGGTGGAGTTTTGCGCTGAATGATTGTAGGAGCTATGCTATGGGGGGCAATTATAATTGCCCCTGGTAGAGTCTCCCAAGGCAGATTGGTCCTAGGTGCAGACCAGACAAATAACGATTCCCAAAATTCATATGAACAGAAAACAGCAAGGAGCTCAGTGTTCCTTGGGGCCCCATGCTGGAGCCAGGCCTGGGAGAGGGGCTTGTTGGCGAGCGCCTGGTGATCATGAGTGATCTACCCCTGTGGCCTGGTCTGGCTCCGCCCAAATGAGTAAGCCTTCCTTTTGACCCACCACCTGCAGGTGGGGTCATATGAGGTGGGTGCATGACTCCATGGGAAGTGACCAAATGCTGGGACCTTAAGGCTGAGTTAGACTCGCGCTTTGGTCCGCAGGCTGGAGCGCGCGCGCTGCGCGTGCACTGTGCCGTGCGGCAAAATGCGTTTACAGTGTCGCCTCTGTGTTTATAGTTGTCGCACGGCGGCGCATGGCAAAGTGCTGTTCTTTTACGGACCAGCAGAAGGCAGTACCCTCTAAAACCTGTGCATATGTTGCAAGAAAGGTGTAGAAGAAGAAATCTACCGTAGAAGAAGAACTGTTTGACGTCACACAACAAAAACAAATAGCTTTCTGCTCGCGTGCTGAACTGTTGTCTTTATTTGCGGTTTTAATGCATGGAGTCAGCGGAGGAGAAAGCGATCACGTGACTTTTGGCGAAAAAACAAAAGAAAAGTCCGACTCCAGATCAGGAATGAAGGATAATTTAATACATTTTGTGTCACAAAACATTCCTCCATGCGTCGCGACTCCGTCTCCACGACCACAGCGGCGCAAACAGCTGCAGGCTCCGGCGTGAAGAGGGTGAAGGCTGTCGGTGAGGACCTGTCAATCAAATCGTAGCGCCCACCGCGCGCGCAGGGCTTGCGGAGTTTCAAAAATTCAGAGGTGCACGGCACGCGCTAATCCCCTGCGCGGGGCCAACGCGCAGGGGCGGGGACTGTGAAATTGCGTCACTTTTGGAGCGCGCACCCTCGCGCGCTGCGCGGCGCGTCAAGTATGAATCTAGCTTTAGCGCTCTGACACTGTCTTACAAAAGCTGGCTCAAGAGGCATGGAACATAACCTCTCTAGCAGGGAAGGAGCCTGAACTTGTGCATGAGATTGAGAGATACCAAATAGATATATAGGTAGTCCTCGACTTACGAACGAGTTCCGTTCCTACAGCCGTTCGCATGTCGGAAATTGCCGTAAGTCGGAAAATACGTCCTTAGCCTATCCTAACACATTACCCTACATAATTATCAAAAACCACATATTTAGGAGCCATTTTTAAGGAAAAAAAGAGTTAATTACCTACTGGTATGCTGGTCTCCGTCTTTTAGCATGTTAGCTCGTTGCACTTCTGAGTTATGCAGCTTCCAGCTGCTTCACGTAGTCCACAGCGTTAACAGCAATGTCTGTTAGCATGTTAGCTCTTGCTCCTCCAAGTTCTGCAGCTTCCAGTTGCTTCACTCGGTCCACAGCTCCTAACCTCCTCTGCTCTGTCTGCTCCGGTCTGCCCCAAACCATGCGGTCTGGAGTAAATTTCCACTGAAGCTACTCCCCCTCCCTCCACCGAGTGCTCTCCCCCCTCCCCTCCTGTAAATTTAAAGGCGCATAAGCGCATAAACGGCGTAACTAGAAGCAATGCTTTTCAATGGGACGCGTTCGTAAAGTCAAATCGCCGTAAGTCGAGACCGCCGTAAGTCGAGGACTACCTGTAGTTGGGCTTACCTTGACATGCAGTATAGGCTCCAGAACTAATCTCCTTCAGAGGGGCTGGACCTTGTTCCACTCTGGAGTTATCCATGGCGAGAGGCGCAGAGCTGGTGTGGGTCTACTCTCAGCCCCCCGACTTGATTGATGCCTGTGTGTTTAAGTTTTCCCCAGTAGACAAGAAGGTTGCTTCTCGCGCCAAATGAGCATCCGACCTTCTTGGAGTCCTTAGTGGGGGTGCTGGAAGGTGCTCCAGCTAGGGACTCCTTTATTTTGCTGGGGGACTTCTGTGCTCCATAACTATGGGATTGGGGGCCCATTGTTACAGGTTGTTTGGTTCCTGTACAAGCGGTGCAAGAGTTTGGTTTGCATTGCCGGCAGTTAGTCGGACCCTTCAGGGTGGGAGTTGGACTCTACCAGGGCTACCCGTTGTCACCGATTCTGTTTAAAACTTTTATGGACATAATTTCTCAGTGCAGTCAGGGGGTGGAGGGAGTCCGGTTCGGTGGCCTCAGGATTCACTCTCTGCTCTTTGATGATGATGATGTGGTTCTGTTGGTGTCAGTGTGCCATGATCTTCAGCTCTCACTGGAGCGGTTCACAGTTGAGTGTGAAGTGGCCGGGATGAGAATCAGCTCCTCCAAATCTGAGGCTATGGTCCCCAGTCGGAACAGAGTAGATTGCTCCCTTTGGGTCGAGGGTGAGGTTCTGCCTCAAGTGGAGGAGTGCAAGTATCTTTAGGTTTTGTTCATGATTGAGAGAGAAGATTGGGGCATGAGATTGACAAGACGGATTGCTATGGTGTCTATAGTATTGCGGACTCTGTGCCGGTCTGTTGTGGTAAATAGGGAGATGAGCTGTAAGGCAAAGCTCTCCATTTACCGGTTGGTCTCTGTTACTACCCTAACCAATGGCCACGAACTCTGGGTAGTGACCGAAAAACAAGACTGCGGATACAGGCGGTTGAAATGAGTTTCTTCTGACATAGGGTGAGAAGTTATTTGGGAGAGACTCGGAATAGAACCGCTGCTCCTTCACATCGAGAGGAACCAGTTGAGGTGGTTAAGCATCTGGTAAGGATGCTCGCTTGGTACCCACCTAGTGAGGTCCTTCGGGCATGTCCAACTGGGAGGAGACCCTGGATACGCTGGAGAGACCACGACTGGCCTGGGAACATCTTTCAAGTTCGGAACAATTGGAAGATAATGGATGAATAGAAGTAAACGATTTCAAGATTATGTCATGAAATAAAAATTTTAAGCCTGTTCCCTCTCCGTTTGTTAAACTCAACATAAACATAATGAAAAACGTCATAACTGCCATAACGTAAAAAAAACCCACAACTATTATTGTTTAGATTGTGAGAGACGTGCTGTAACTTGAAGAATAAACAACAAAAAAGCTGTAACTCTTTAAATAAATTTTATTTCTGTTGGTTGCTATCCATAATTAATACAGACCCAAAATAAAAACAATACTTGACTAAACTTGACGTTTAAAATCATTATAATTATCTCTTGTGAGCATCACAATAAACAGTATATCGAAGTATGTACAATGGAAGACAAAACATTCAAACCGAGTCAATTCATGATCAATTAGTACAAGAATCTGTACGTGGACACGAAATGGAGGAAAAAAAATGCTCGTCAAGAAGAAAAATCCCAGCAACGAGAGAAGAAAACACTTGGCAGAAAGAGAAATATATACGGAGCTCAACAGCTCCTATTTAACAAGAAAATATTAATATTTATAATGCCGTGTTACATTTGGTTCCGAAGTTGTAAACTACATTTTATTCATGTCACTATTGCATATGCCATTAGGTAAAGTGTGTCAACAAGGCCTGAAGAGCTTTCTATATTAAAATAAACGGATTTATTTTATTTAATCATAGAAACTGTGAGGGAAAATAAGCAGACAATATATTGTATATCCCCAAAACAAACAACAACAAAAAAATCCATCCCCATTTAAAAATCTATAGTGAAGTTTTCACAAATGCAACCCAAGTTAAATTTAAGAATTATGTATATCCAATAAAGTTCTGTTAAAACTCTTGTTTCATATTTATATACACATTATATACACATTTAAAACTCTGATAAATAGATACCATAAATTAGCTTGGTGCAGCTCCAATATTATTAAACACTTATTTAAACCGTTTAAAATCTGTGGTGTTCCCACAGCTCAGATACATTCAGACATTTTTTTTTACAATCTATTTTACACGTAAAGGGGCTTGGAGCCAGTCGGGAGTCGGCAGAGTGAACAACGCAAAGACCACAGTCAAAATGATCATAGGAGGGAAATTTTGGCGGCCATTTTGGAGAATCCACGTTATGATTTAAACTTCATCTAAATGTTTTGCTTTGTTAAGCAGAAAATGTACATTTAAATGTTTTTTTCCCCTTTTGCCACATAAAAATTCAGTAGAAAATTCTATTTTACTCCTACATTAAAGAGTTTTCACGTTTATTTTACAGCAGGCTTGAATTGGTTTTTGCTAGCTAAACTGGTTGATTATGCTATATATTAGCATGTATCATATGTTCATAAGAAACAATTTAATAAATATACCACATTAAAGTTTACTTGCAGCAAAACATTAATAATAATTATGGTTCATTAGAAATTGCTGAATTGAGTCAGCCAACAGTAGCAGGGTCCTGTTGTAATGTGCTACATGTTAGCATTTCTCAGTATGCCTAAATTTACAATTATTAACTTAAAAAAAAAATTTGTTAAGAAAAAATATGTATTTTACCAATTTGTAGTTTATTTTCAGTGAAACACTGATAAAACTTCAGAACATTAGCAACTGGTTGTGTTAGTTAAAATTAGCTCGGGTTGTGATATGCTACATGTTAGCATTTCAAATTTCATCTCAAATTTACACATACTTAAAAATACTTTGTAAACTTATCCAAAAAGTTTTTTTTTCCTTAATCAGTTTGTAGTTTATTTCCTTTTAGGGGCAGAGATTTCTTTTAAGGATAGAAGTAGAAATGCTTACTTGAAGGGGCAGCTCTTATATGATATTAGGAAGCTCGTGAGTGGCTGTTATGTTTAAAACTAATGTTTATGTACAGTAATTATTTTCAGATTACATATCCAATCCAGGTTTTATTCGTTCAATGCAGTCAAATTTGTTCTTAACTTTGTTATTAGTAAGCCTGAGAGTTACCGGATCCAAGCAAACTGTTACCGGAATGCACCTTGTTCCAGCAGGATCTAGCTCAAATTAAGCACTGGCTACGCTACATATAAGCGTTCCTCATTCTGTTTAGAGTGGCATACCAACTCTAAACGTCTGAACTTAAAAGAGGATGTAAAAAGTCTACTTTAAAACTCAGAAGCTCCAAAACGTCACACAGTTATGGTCCATTAGCGACCGGTCAGTTATCACTAGCTAATATTAGCAAAAATCTGAAGCGATATATGCTACATGTTAGCGGTGTTTGTAATGCCTCAAGCTTTACAAATTCTCTTTGAATATATTTTTACTCTTTATCAAGAACTAACACTTTTATTTAAGAGGTCATTTGCTATAAAACATTGTTATATTTCAGTATTATGATCCATTAGTGACTGCTCAACGAAGTTAGCTAGCATTAATAAAGTTCTGTTGTAAAATTTGTGCTTGCTGTGTCACTTTTTGAGCAGTGAACCTCCATAATGGTACCACCCATGACTGTAGGCCTCTCTTCAATGTTTTCAGTGCCTTCTTTTAAAAACGTAAGCTCCACATTGAGAGAAACCGTCTCCACCGTACCCAACCTCTACAGTTTTTTTTTTTTTGGCTCCAAACCTCTATCATCACAACAAGACAGTTGTACAGTCAAATGACATCACAGCAGGACGGCCCGCGTGGATCAGAACCGCGGGTCGCAGGTTTGAAGGTAGGAGTGTTTGAGGTTTTCAGGCTCGGGTGACTGAGGGTTTGCGGGAGGCACAGTGCCTGGTGTTACAGGATTCTGAAATATATTCCTCTACGCCCAAAACGGGACACAAAATAAACTGGGTTTAGAATATATAGGAAATTATTATTTACGAAAATACTTTCACTATTATTAGAATAAATCAGATCTCCAGCAGCCAAACCGGTTCAGTACATTTCTGAAACGTTATATTTTAATTGGAAAACTGCATTTTTTTTTTCACAATAGAATATCAATATAGAGATCTACACAAACACAACTTAATATAATATTTATCTTATATTTAATAAAAACATAAGGACAGTATACACATTAAGGCATTCGGCAGGTCTTATCAGACATTCAGCATCCAAAAATAAATAAAGTATCTCATGTAAATATATATATATGTACTCAGTGTACCTTGGTATCCTCTCCCTGTACGGCGTAGCAGATTTCATTGTTCACTAACATACCAGCTGCTCGCATTCGGTCTCAGAAACACACTCGCACTCAGACACAAACTATCCGTGAGCAAATAAATAGTATTTTGTGTACCATTAGAGCTTGTCTGACTGTCTTCACCTCTGTGATTGTGCCAAAAGAGTTCGGTCACAGGAGAGATGGCCTCTCTTCAAAGTGCAGGGAAACGTGACACACGTCCAACACGCAAAAAAACCCCACACCTGTCCCGCTTTCATCCGTGAATTGATGGAGACCTGCTTGCGTTTCGTGTGCGTCGAGGTCGCGGCGCGAGACGCCCGACAGTGCACGGCGGCTTCCTGGGCCCCCCACCGGCAGAGGGGCTGAGTTGTCTTGTCCTTTAGGTTCATGTTGGATTTTATTTTCAAGCAGCAGGTCGCGACGCCAAGTCCGAAGACGGGCGAGTTCTTCAGTCTGCAAGAGATAACATGAAAAGAAGTTTAATGGAATGGTTACGTTTTTAATATTCTTGTTGTGTAGTACTTTTACACCTTCATACAATTGGCTTTTTGTTGGTAAAACCTACAACACAAATTAGTTTTAGACAGAAACTTGGGCATCGTCTATACGGCTTGGGATATCTTTTTTAACTTTTTTTTTTGTTGGTTTCTTTAAAGGGGACCACATATGCAAAATTCACTTTTTAATGTTTTTTTTAACTCTACTTTGGGTATTTACTTCTTTAAAAAACAGTCCTAGGGCCAAGAAATGCACCCAGTGGTATATTTACTCTAAGTAGATTTATTTGTCTGGGATATATACGTCTCGTTTTGAAATCCTGCGGCTTGCGACGTCACAAGCCGCAGCCACAACCCACCCCAAACCTGAGTCCAGCCCCTCACCTAGCAACCCCTGGTTAGGCTCAACCCACTTCAGTATAATAGACGTGACGGTTGTTTTTCCTGATTTCATCTCATCTTTTGTTTAAATGTTCTTAAAGGGGACCACATATTCAAAATTCACTTTTTAATGTTTTTTTTACTCAACTTTGGGTATGTACTTCATACAAAAAACAGTCCTAGGGCCAAAGAAATGCACCCAGTGGTATATTTACTCTAAGTAGATTTATTTGTCAGTGATAAATACATTTCGTTTTCAGGCACAACCCACCCCTCACCTGATTCCTGATTTCATCTAATCTTTTGTTTAAATGTTCTTAATTTCATGTGTACAACACTTTGTTGCAGCTGTGATTGTTTTAAATGGCTTTATAAATAAAGTATAATTGTTATTTTTACGTTTTAGTTCAATTTTTAGCGTATTAGCGATCGCTCCCAACGAGCAGCCGGCAGAAATAAAACTAGCAGACCGCCGGCGAAGGCACCATCTGCAGGCGGGAACTGCTGGCTACTGCTGGCTTTTGAGGTCCGGTCAGAGGTTGCCTCATACGGATAAATTAACTGGAGACACTCAGTGAACTTTGTGTGTGTGTGGACTGAAGCAGACATCGCTCCCAAAAGCATCGCGTGCAACGAGCGGAGCTAAGCACCGCCCGCCCGGAGGAGGAAAAGCTATCTTTAGCCTCGGAGGTGGGCTAATGCTAAAAGGAGCTGCAAATGGCGGCGCGAGCAGACAGCTTTCGGTAAGTTATCTTAAGCTAGCACTAACAATAAGTCAAATAAGTAATAAAAAAAGAGCTAGTTTTAAAACAACAACATATTAGAGATACTGGCTGTTACAGAGGGCAGAGTAAATGTAAACAGATTTTTGTAAGGCGTGGCCATGAGAGCTCATTATCATAAACCGGTCGTTTAGAACGGAAGTGAGAAAATGCATAACTAGAAAGGGGATATTTTATTATCTAAGAATTATTTTGTGCATTAAATTGAATGAACATGGTCTAGATAGCCCAAAGAAATACCATAAAATTTAAAAAAAATAATATGTGGTCTCCTTTAATTTCATGTGTACAGCACTTTGTTGCAGCTGTGGTTGTTTTAAATGGCTTTATAAATAAAGTATAATTGTTATTTTTACGTTTTATTTCAATTTTTAGCGTATTAGCGTTCGCTCCCAACGCGCAGCCGGCAGAAATAAAACGAGCAGACCGCCGGCGAAGGGACATTCTCCGGGCGTGAGCTGCTGGGAACTGCTGGCTTTTGAGGTCTGGGGGTCCGGTCAGAGGTTGCCTCATACGGATAAATTAACTGGAAACACTCGGTGAACTTTGTGTGTGTCTGGACTGGAGCAGCGATCGCTCCCAAAAGTGCCGCATTCAACGAGCGGAGCTGCGGGCGGAGGAGGAAGAGCTATCATTAGCCTCGGAGGTGGGCTAATGCTAAAAGGAGCTGCAAATGGCGACGCGCGCAGACGGCTTTCGGTAAGTTATCTTAAGCTAGCACTAACAGTAAGTCAAATGAGTAATAAAAAAGAGCTAATTTTAAAACAACAACAGATTAGAGATACTGGCTGTTACAGAGGGCGGAGTTAATGTAAACAGATTTTTGTAGGGCGTGGCTTTCAGAGCTCATTATCATAAACAGCCTGTTCAGAACGGAAATGAGAAAAGGCAGAACTAAAAAGGGGATATCTTATTATCTAAGAATTATTTTGTGCATTAAATTGAATGAACATGGTCTGGATAGCCCACAGACATACCATAAAAATGTATAAAACCAATATGTGGTCTCCTTTAAATTTGTTTTTCGATCAACACAATTCTAACAAAAACACTGAAATACCCATGTCACGCCACAAAGTAGCAATGACATCCACATTATCAACATCAAAATTTGGGATGTGTGCGACGGACGTCACAGTTAGTTAGTATAGTTAGTGTTTCCCCTACCACTATACAAGCAGGGTGCCCCGCCCTGTCAACTCCTTCCCTCCCCCACCCGAAAACTGCCAGCACTGACGCAACACTAAGCTAGCGTTGCGCAATACAGACACGCTAGCTAAAATGCTATGACTATGGTGGTAGCTCTACGTCCCCCTCGCGAAAATGTGTGTGTCCTCCGCCCCCGATTGTAAATGACTGTTCAAACAACATGCAACACAGACGTCTCCCGCCCCTGTCGACAAAAATCACGGGATATGGGCCGCTGCTGTGGCGCAGGGGTTAAGAGTGCGGCCCATGTTCGAGGCTAGTCTTCATAACGTCGTCGTGGGTACGAGTCTCGGTCCCGACGACCTTTCCGCAATGTCTCCCTTTCTCTCTCACCCCCACCCTCTACAACAAAAATATGCCACTAGAGCCTAAAAAAATGATATTTTTTAATTAAATCACAGAAGATATAAGTGCCCTGCCAAGGCAAGAAATCTAGGGGAAACACTGGACGTCAAGGTAAAATGGCTGAATTAAAAAAACTGATGTGGCCTAACAGAACTTTTTTGGTTAAGGTACTTATTTTGACACAACACCTAACTATGTGTCATAAATAAAAATAAATAAAAAAACTTAAATAAAAAAGGAAGAAGCAATTGAAAGTTTTTGGTCATTGTATTTTATTTTGAAAAGATTAGGAAGTGGAAACTACGGTCTTTGGTGAGCTCAGCAGTAATTCCAATATATGAGCGCTGTGATATATAAAAAAAGAAGCCAGTCCCTAATCAAAATACACGAAAAATAATTTCTAAAGTTACATTTTTAAATATACTTTTTTCTTCATTTAGGTTTTCCATGCTGACATAAATAATTTGAATACCTAAAGTTCGGAAGAGAAACTATCACGTAAACGAGTAAAAGACTTTAAATTAAATAAAATAAAAAAAAGGTTCCATATTTTGGGGGATTTCTAAGCAGCTCCATTAGTGTTTTAAAAAAAGTTACCGTACTTTTTTTTTTGAGTTAATATAAATTCACCAAATGCAAAATCAAAAATCAAAGGAGGTGCCATAACAGAAAATAAATACATTTGCCCGGTAATTTTTTTTGTAAGTTTTATTTTTATAGAACTTTAATAGTATTGTTGTGCATCTTTACATAATATTGAAACAGACTAAATTAGATTTGCACCAATCCGATATTATCATCGGTATCGGCACTGACATCGAAAAATTATTAAGCGGGTATCGTAGAGATGAACTGATCCCGCAAGAGTATCAAATCGATATCGGGAAAAAAAAAATTCATTGGGTTTTGCTGACAATGTGACTGATCCATATGAATGTTTATTTTAAATATCCGCCAACCAAGCTAGTGAAGCTATTGTTGTTTCCTCTTATTTCAGCTCCTTCATTATTTATTTATTTTACATTACTGTATATTTAGAATTCCGTTGAAATTTATTTTGTTACGTTTGACCAAAGTTGTCAACCTATTGTTTTTGTCAGTTTCGGTCTCTTTTTTTTTTCTTTCGGCTTTTTTCCCTGCGTTAGGGGTCGCCACAGCGAACTGGTCGCACGAAGATTTGGCAGTTTTTACGCCGGATGCCCTTCCTGACGCAACCACAGACCACCGAGCAACCACAGCCCTCTGTGTGGAGCAGAGAGCTGATATCTAGGGTTCCCGGGGGAGCAGATGGTGTGGGTTAAGGGCCTTGCTCAAGGGCCCAGAGTGGGGCAGATGAGGGTGGAGACAAGTGTGACCGCTTCACTTATCCCACCCACATCTTTGATGTTGTCGGTACCGGGGCTTGAACCGGCGACCTTCCGATCACAAGCGCACCTTCTTAACCTCTGCACCACCACTCCCACTGTTTCGGTCTCTTTATTATTATTTATTTTACATTGGATGTTATACTGATAATTGCACAGACTGAACAAATTAAAGTTGTGTTGTTTTTACATGTTTGACCAACCTGGTGAAGCTACTGGTGTGTTTAAGTGTGTTGCACTGGTGCAGAGTTTTTAATAAATTTGTAATTCAGTATACTGTACAGTACATGTATTCATGTCTGTGTAAAAACAAAAAAAGTTTAAAGTTAATTTAGCACTGTTTTTCTGTACCATATCGATATAGAATTGGTATCGGATGACACTTAACAAGAGATATCGGTATTAGTATCGGAATTAAAAAATGAACAAATAAAAAGTTTTAAGTTAATTTAGCACTGTTTTTCTGTACCATATCAATATCGAATCGGTATCGGATGACACTTAACAACAGATATCGGTATTAGTATTGGAAGTTAAAAAAAAGTTTTAAGTTAATTTAGCACGGTTTTTCTGTACCATGTCGATATTGAATCGGTATCGGATGACACTTAACAGATATCGTATTAGTATTGAAAAAAAAAAGTTTTAAGTTAATTTAGCACTGTTTTTCTGTACTATATCGATATCGAATAGGTATCGGATGACACTTAACAACAGATATCGGTATAAGTATCGGAAGTAAAAAAATAAAAATAAAGTTTTAAGTTAATTTAGCACTGTTTTTCTGTACCATGTCCATATCGAATCGGTATCGGATGGCACTTATCGGTATTAGTATGGGAAGTAAAAAAAGAAAAGAAAAAAAAAAGAAAAGATTGGTGCATCCCTAAACTAAACAATGCAGGGCTATTCAACTACGTAAATTGCTCAGGCGCCGGACATCCAGCAGTTATTGTCAGTAAGTTTATTTTACGGTTTAAAATCTAGTTTTATTTAAAAATGAACCGACCTGAGCTCACCTGTGAGCCTGATTTGGCCCCTGGACCACCAGTTGAATAACCCTGAAGTAATGCAAAACAAGTGACAGGAAATGTAACTTTTTTTATATAATGTCTCGTGGTTAAATACACACACAGGACACGTTTTCAATTCTGCAAATAACACGATGCTCTTTTAAGAAGAAAAAAATTTCACACCCGTACACTCGTCCAAATATGTTGCGAGTCGCGTTTGTTCCTCGAGCTCACAAACACTGACACCAATTAGGCGGACCTCTGAGACGGAGAACACGAGAGGGTTGAGGGAACATAATGTCACGCTCGTACTGTACAGCGTGAACCCGCTCAGACTCGGAGCATTGTTTACGTGGTGGCAAAAAAAAAGAAAAGAAAAAGAGTCTCGTTTTGCTTAAACATCAAGAACACGGAGTACCGAACAGACTGTTTTGTTTCCGGACATGAAAAGAGGAACCCATTAGTTGTGTAACCGTCCAAGTTTATTGATGGGGATGTTTATTCTTCATGACAGAAAGTGTTTAAATGTGCATTTACGGAGGGGGCGGTGGAGAAGGGTGGTGGTGGTGGGGGTGTCATTTGCTGAACTTAACACACCAGCTGTTTCGCCTGGGAAGCCTTTGAAGGACAGTTGGGTTTGTGTGTCTGTCGGGGGAGGGGGTTCAGTGATGGCTGTAGTGACATAATCTGATATACGGGGGGGTCCTCATATGGACAGATGTTGGGAACGGTGGACCGTCTCGTCACGTGTGGAGACTTGAAATTATGGGTGGCTTTGGCCAGGATCAAAAAATGAAAACCCACAGAGAAACTTTTTGGGGGGCGCACGGGGGGTCCTTGCAGCAGATGTGTGCTTGCGGACCATTCAACACCCTTCTTACAAAAGAAAAGTATTTCCAAACACCAGCTTCGGTAAAGAGCGGCGGGCTTTTCTTTGTATTTTATATATTATTGGGATTCCCCCCCACGCGTGGTGGGCCCCATCCCGTCCGTATAAATTACGGTGACGCGGGAAAATCGGCTCCCAAATAGCTTTTTTCTTCAGCCATTTAGGAACCAGTGAGGCCCAGGGCTTAAAGGGCTAAACCTATGCTCATAGAATCTGGGGTTACAATACGTAACCAACGTATTTTATTTTATACGACTGGTGAGGCCCACCCACAGCTGGTGGGCGTGGACTAAAATTTTCAGTGCGCGCACGGCGCGCAGGGATATTACCCACTAGTGAATTGCCTAAAGGGCGGAGCTTATATGAAATAGAATTTTAATCTCTGTTTTATAAAGATTTACATTCCCGTCAGTTAGCGGCAGCTGCTAGCTGTAGCACTGCTGGGTCGCTTAGGTCATTTCCTGCAAGAACATCGTGATATTTCAGATGGAAGAACGGTGTAGCATGAAACGAACCACGGTCAGTGTTTCCCTATACCGTTATACAAGCGGGGCGCCCAACCCCGTCAACAGAATCAAACGCCCTGTCTACCGAAACACCACCCCCACCCCTGTCGACAACTGTAGCACGATGTGCAATGCAAACGTGCTAGCAAAACTGCTACCGACGTACTGCTCCGCTACTGCAGCGTCAACAATTATCATCAGCAACGTAGCGCTAAACACAGATGTGACCCCAACCCCCCACCCATCGTCGATTAAAAACCAACAGCAAAGAAACGTAGCGCTAAGCTAGCAGACAGGAACACAGGCGTGACTCCGCCCTGTCCCCACCCCCACACTGTCATCAATAACATCTGGAAAGCAACATAGCGCTAAGCTAGCAGGCGGGTAACACAGGCGTGACTCCGCCCCCCACCTGTAGACCAAATAAAAAACAAACAAAAAAATAATAAATCGATAAGAGCCCTGCCAAAGGACACGCACGCGCCAAGGGAGCTGATCCAGGGGAAACACTGACGGTATAACTACGGTTTTAAAGCAGCCTCACTTTAATGCTATGTCAACCCCGCTGGCTAACCGTTGCCCACTAATGCACCCCCATACAAACGGCGAAGCAGGCTTTTGAACTGTGCACTAATGGCCCCTCTTCTTTTTCTTACGGAGGACGTGGCATCTGTGGTTTCTTACTTCATCTGGTCTTTGATGGCCCCGTCTCAATTTAGAGACATTTTGCTGCCATCAAAGGTACATGTAGTCCTCGGGTTACGACGGTCTCGAGTTACGACGTTTCGTGGTTACGTCACGCATCTCCATTAAAAAAATATATATTTTGAAATTTTTTTATTTTGAAAGCCGAGTTCCGAGTTCCTTCCTGTTTTTACAGCAGAAGCAGTAGCTTGACGGAGAAGCTACAAGGCCAGACCTTATTGTTTGGACCGGCAGACCGACGAGGAGGGATGAGCTAACATGCTAATAGACCTTACTGTAAAGCTCTGGACCGCGCAAAGCAATGGAAAACTACAGGCAGCTGCAGAGTTTGGAGGAACAACGAGCTAACATGCTAATAGACCTTACTGTAAAGCTCTGGAAAAGCAAGCTGGACAAGCAGCCGGTTTTTGGACGGACCGTGTCCGATCAGATAAATGAGCTCGGATACATGAACTGGGAGCTGAACGGCGGTTTTACGTCGTAAACGGAATGGAGAATACAGCGGAGAGACGGAGGGATGGATGGATGGACGAAGGAAAATGGCTTCACCAGCATACCAGTAGGTTATTAACTCTTTTTTCCCCTTCATTATGGCTACTAAATGTATGTGGTTTTTGATAATTATGTAGGGTACTGTGTTAGGATAGGCTAAGCGCTTGGTAAAATACAGTACTGTATGTGTATGGTGCAGTTTGGACGTATGTTTCGAGTTACGTCGAAATCTGCTTTACAACGCCACGTAGGAACGGAACTCCGTCGTAAGTCGGGGACTACCTGTATTTATTTTTAACTGCAACATTTCCAAGCTTTAAACATTTAATGTTTTCAACAATGATTCAGTTGTGACATAAACATGGGGTTATGACATTAGCAAATAAAAAACTATTTTTTTATTTGCTAGCAAATAATAAAAAAAACTATATTTTTTTTAGATTTGCAACTTTTTTTTTTTTTTGAGGATTTCACCAAATTGAGGTTCAAATGTAATTAAAAAAAATTCCACAGAAGCACACGTCAGAAGACGTGAACTTTCCCTTTAAGACTGTTACATCACATGGTAAACACCCAGCTGCTGCTACATTTGTATACTGTATTTAAGAATTATAAACAATATAAAATGCATTTTGAGGTTTAATTATTGGCGCTCGTGTTCCGTTCCAAAGTCAGAATGAAACTTGGAACAGGTCAGAGGGGACAAACGTCCACACCTTGAGTTACGTGTTGCTCAGGTGCAAACCGAGGTTACGTTAGCCCTCACTGGTCCCCCCTCCCCTCTGCGCTCGTCTAATCTCGCCTACAGAGGCGGTAATCTACTCTTTAGCCGAGAGCGGCGAAACGCAGGTCACTCAGTTGACTCTTCTGTCTGGAACATCCCGGCCCACTTTAGTGTCCTCCCCACCCTCCACCTCCCTGCACTGTCAAACACACTCGTGCAGATGCTGCCTGGAAACTCGGACACTCGATCCTTCGTGATACTCGTTTGTTCCCCGCACGTATCGTGTAACGCCGCTGGACTTCCTGCCTCGGCCGCATGTGCTGCCGCTCTCCTGCAGATGTAAATAAACGCAGTAACAGACGGTGCAGGAGTGGACCGGACGCTCGAGTCCCATCAGATGTCATCAAAAATCTCTTTTGTATAAAAATCAAACGAGATTTTACAGAAAAGCAGGAGTAGGAAAACGTTCAAAATGTTTTTTTTTTTTATTCCTGTCCAAATATATTTAATGATGTTTTAAAGGAGACCACAGATAGGTTTTTAAAATTTTTATGGTATATCTGTGGGCTATCCAGACAATATTCATTCACTTTAATACACAAAATAATTCTTAGATAATCAATTATACCCTTTTTAATTCTGCCATTTTTAACTTTCGTTTTGAACGACTGAAATATGATAATGAGTTCTCATGTCCACGCCCTTCAAAGATCTGTTTACATTTACTACGCCCTCTGTAACACCCAGTCTCTGTAATCTGTTGTTGTTTTAAAATTAGCTCTTTTTTTATTACTCATTTGACTTACTGTTAGTGCTAGCTTAAGATAACGTACCGAAAGCCGTCTGCGCGCGCCGCCATTTGCAGCTCCTTTTTACGGTGGCCGAGGGGTGCAAACGCGCTGCAAAAAGAAAATGGCGCTCCAAAAGTTGAAACACGCATCAAAATGAAAACAACAGCGTTACAAAAGTTGAAACACGCATCAAAATGAAAACAACAGCGTTACAAAAGTTGAAACACGCATCAAAATGAAAACAACAGCGTTACAAAAGTTGAAACACGCATCAAAATGAAAACAGCAGCGTTCCAAAAGTTGAAACACGCAACAAAATGAAAACAGCAGCTTTCCAAAAGTTGAAACACGCATCAAAATGAAAACAGCAGCTTTCCAAAAGTTGAAACACGCATCAAAATGAAAACAGCGCTCCAACAGATGAGGCGCACTGCAAAAGATAAGTCGCGCTCCCAAAAGGGGACGACCTGCAAATACAGAACGAGCTGCAAATAGGGAAAGCTACAACGGAAGTGCTCCAGACCACTAGGGGCAGTCGAACAAAGAACAAATCACAAGCATATTATAGTTTTCGGAATGGCAAAAGCCAGCTGTAGCCAGCAGTTCCCACCCGCAGATGGTCCCCCTTCGCCGGCGGTCTGCTCGTTTTATTTCTGCCGGCTGCGCGTTGGGAGCGATCGCTAATACACTAAAAATTGAACTAAAACGTAAAAATAACAATTATACTTTATTTATAAAGCCATTTAAAACAACCACAGCTGCAACAAAGTGCTGTACACATGAAATTAAGAACATTTAAACAAAAGATGAGATGAAATCAGGAAAAACAACCGTCACGTCTATTATACTGAAGTGGGTTGAGCCTAACCAGGGGTTGCTAGGTGAGGGGCTGGACTCAGGTTTGAGGTGGGTTGTGGCTGCGGTTTGTGACGTCACAAACCGCAGGATTTGAAAACTTTGTGTTTCTATCAAAAATAAATAAATTTACTTAAGAGTAAATAAACCACTGGGTGCATTTTTTTGGCACTAGGACTGTTTTTTTATGAAGTACAGATAGATAGATAGATAGATAGATAATTTGTCCCCGTAGGGAAATTAGTTTGCAACATTGTCAGCAGGCATTGACATAAAGGACATACTTATACATACATGACATTAACATCCATCATTACAGCAAAGACGTTTCAGCTCAGTAATTCATGATATGTTTGTATTATTTAATGATTTAATTGCTTGTGGTATGAAAGAAAATTGTGTTCTGTTTCTTGAGAATAAAGGAAGGCCGTACCTTCGCCCTGAAGGAAGCAACTCAAATGAGGATCTGAGGGGATGTGTGTCGCCTGCTATAATCTTGTTTGCCTTCCTCATAATTCTGTCCATGTATATCTTTTCCATACTTGGCAGAGGGGTCCCTAACAGTTTGCTGGCTGTAGTTACTATACTTCTCAATCTAAAAAAGCTAAGTCTGGTCTTCTGGACATTCAAAA
>JBBPBX010005931.1:36160-70270 GCA_038048925.1 Garcialebias charrua
TCGAAGACTGGCTTCACCGCGGTGTTTTGCGATATTTATGACTGTTTTAGAACGTTGAAAAGTCCGTTCCACGCTTTTGTTCGACCGACCATAGGTCCGTGAACACACCGCACCGCTCGAACGGCGCGTCACACGTGGGCGGCGTTAGGTTTGGAAGACACAGTTTCCCATGAACACTTGGGTTTTAGAACTACAGTTCTGTCTTCGCTGTGATTGGTCGATTACGCTGTAAGTGTTGACGCTTGCGCAGTGGGTGAAGCCCCGCTCCTCGTCAACTTTCACTTCAGCTGCTTGTCCCAGACAAGTTTCAGGCTTGTTTGTCCATTACTGTCATTGAAAAGACTGCTTCATCGCGGTGTTTTTGAGATGTTGGTGGATGTATGAGTACGTTGTTCAGAAACTACCGATCGCCATGTGACCAGGTCACGTGACACCGGCAGTGGCAACTACTTTGAAGGCCCGACCTTTTTTCTTTTAAACGCAGTTTAAAATGTTTCACAGTCCAACCGATTTTACTCACATAATTTCATTTTTGTGAGAAAGGGGATACTAGAGTTTTGTCACGTCAAGGCTAAATGCAGAGATAATATTTTTACAAGAAACTCATTTAAAGTTGGCGGATCATGGTAGACTTAAGAAGAACTGGATTGGACAGAGTTATCATTCTAACTTTAATAACAAAGCACGCGGGACAGCCATTCTGATCCACAAAAAAGTATTGTTCACGTCACACCAGACCATCTCTGACCCCCAGGGTTGATTTGTAATAGTATCTGGGTTACTATTTAATACTCCAGTAATCCTAGCTAGCGTTTATGCACCATATTGGGATGATGTTAGTTTTATAAGAAAACTGACTTCTCTCTTTCCTGACCTAAACAGGCATAGTCTTATTTTATCAGGTGACTTTAACATGGTTATGGACCTAGCTTTGGACCGCTCTAGTCCAAAAACTTTGACACGCTCCAAAATGTCTATTGCTCTAGGTGACTTTGCTGAGAAGGTGGGCTGGGTGGATCCTTGGAGGTTCTTTAACCCACATAAAAAGGAATTCTCCTACTTTTCACATGTTGTCCACACATATAGTCGCATTGATTTTTCTCTTCATCGATAAGACACTCCTCCCTTTTACTAAGAGAACTGAATACCATACAATTGTTGAATCAGACCACGCGTCGGTTTCCCTGGATATCTCATTCTCTCAAAATGTCACACAATCAAGAATCTGGAGATTAGACACATCCCTATTATCAGATATAGATTTCTGTGAATTCATTGGTAAAGAAATTAATGAGTTTCTATACTTTAATAGATCTGATTCAATATCACCATCTACGTTATGGGAAACACTTAAAGTGGTTATAAGAGGGAAAATCATTTCTTATTCTGTCTCACGTAATAGGGAAAGAAAACAAAAACGAAAGAACTCCTTGAATCAATAAAACAAATTGATCTGCAATACTCTACTACCACAACGCCTGAGCTATATAAAGATAGGATTACACTGAAAACAGAATATGACTTATTGTCAACAGAAATGAGTGAAAAACATCAACTTTGGCTGAAAGGACAATATTACGAACATGGAGATAAAGCAGGCCGCCTTTTGGCTTATCAACTTAAATGTAAATCAATGTCCCGTCTTATACCGCAGATACGCAACACTTCAAATTCCTTGACTGTAGACCCGATAGAGATAAACAACACCTTCAGAGATTTCTATTCCAAGTTATATACTTCTTCCTCTCCACAAGATAAATCTGAAATGATATCCTTCTTGGATAACATTGATATACCTCAAGTAGACACAGAAGTCAAAGATAGCCTTGAAGAGGTCATAAAATTACAAGAGATCTCTGACTCCATTCATAAAATGCAGAGTGGCAAATCACCTGGACCAGATGGTTTCACTGTTGAATTTTATAAGAAGTTTTCTTCCCAACTCGCTCTCTTATTACTGGAGATGTTTATTCACTCCTTCAATCAGAACCATCTACCACAAACTTTAACGGAGGCTTCCATTTCACTTCTTTCAAAGCCTAACAAAGACCCGAACGAATGTGGGTCATATCGACCTATATCCTTGCTCAATGTTGACGTTAAAATTCTGGCCAAACTACTAGCCTCTAGACTTGAGAATATTCTATCCAATATCGTCTCATCAGATCAAACTGGTTTTATAAAGGATCGACACTCCTTTACAAATATTCGCAAACTTTTAAGTATTATCCACTCTCCTGCGTCTGATGAGACTCCTGAAGTAGTTGTCTCTCTAGACGCGGAAAAAGCATTTGACAGAATAGAATTTAGTTACTTATTTACCGTATTGGAAAAGTTTGGCTTTGGTTTGAATTTTATATCCTGGATACGTTTATTATATACATCACCCAAGGCATCAGTAATCACAAATAAGATATCTTCTCACCTATTTTTTCTCTCGAGGGGTACACGTCAGGGATGCCCTCTTAGCCCACTTTTATTTGCCTTAGCTATTGAGCCCCTATCAATAAAACTTCGATCAACCTCTAATATCCTTGGTATTCGTAGGTTTGATACTGAATATAAAATTTCTTTATATGCTGACGACTTACTGCTATACATTTCTGACCCATTATCATCTATCCCTAATATTGTCAATATCCTCAATGACTTTGGGAATTTCTCGGGTTATAAATTAAAATTTTCTAAAAGTGAATGCTTTCCAATTAATGATTTGGCACTTCAATTACCAGACATTGCACTCCCTTTTCAAATATCAAAATCTGGATTTAAATATTTAGGTATACATATCACCCGTGCCTTTTCCGATCTCTATGAAAAGAACTTTAAACCTCTTTTGCTTAAATTGGAAGCTGACTTTAAGAGATGGTCTAATCTCTTTATCTCTTCCAGGAAGAATTAACTGTATAAAAATGAATGTGTTACCACGTCTGCTATATTTGTTTCTGTGTATTCCAATATTTCTGACTAAATCCTTTTTTCAATCCCTAAATAAAATGCTATCTTCTTTTATTTGGGCAAATAAAAATGCAAGGATTCATAGAGAGTTTTTGGAAAGGCCTAGAGAGAAGGGGGGTATGGCTTTACCCAACATAAGAAATTACTATTGGGCATCTAATATTCAAAAAATCATATATTGGTATCAAAATCCACAATTGGATTGGTGTAGGATTGAAGCAAATTCCTGCCGCACCACCTCACTCTCTGCTTTGATCACCACTGGATTACCATTTTCACCCTCTAAATTCACTTCTAATCCTGTTGTATCTTCTTCTCTTAGAATATGGACACAATTCAGACAACATTTTAAATTAAAGGAATTTTCTTTATACAGCCCTATTTGTCATAACCACCTTTTCCCTGCAGCTAGAATGGATCATACCTTTGCTTTGTGGAGGAGGAATGGTCTGGATACGTGTGACAGTTTCTATATAGATGGTATTTTTGCTAGTTTCAGTGTCCTTTCATCCAAATTCCATCTACAAAAACATGATCTATTCAGATATTTTCAAGTCCGTCATTTTATTAAAAGCCAGAGCCCAACTTTTCCTACATCTCCAACAGACTCGGGACTTGAAAAATTCTTACGTAACCCCATGCATATTAAGAAACACATAGCAAACATTTCTAACATAATTACCTCTCTTCGTGAATCGACATTAGACAGGCTTAGGGATGTGTGGTCTGAAGAACTGGGATTTATGGTTTCTGGTGATCTCTGGGACAGTGCTCTGAAAAAATCAATGGAACTTCATCCTGTGCACGGCTTAGCTTGATACAATTCAAAGTCCTTCATAGAACCTACTTTACTAAGTCGAAACTCTCTAGAATATATAGTGACATTGATGATAGATGTGAGCGGTGTCACCTTGCCCCAGCACATATGACCCATATGTTTTGGACTTGCCCGAAATTAACCGAAATTTGGTCGACTTTCTGTAAAACACTAAATGATGCGTTTAATACCAAGATCAAACCATCTGCAGAAATGGCAATATTCGGAGTGTTGACTGAAGAATCTACATTAACTGTTGATAAGAAGGACGTTTTTGCCTTTGCTTCTTTGATAGCTCGTAGAAATATAGCCGTGCATTGTGTAAAGGATTATGAGGAGGTCAATATTAATACTGGCCTCTTTACCTTAATTAATTTACTTATTCAGATTGAATAGTAATTTCACGGATTCTTTCTTTTTCAGTTTACCCAATATTTCTGTGATCTTTATGATGAATAAATAAATAAAGCCATAGAGTGACAATGGACACTTTAACTTAGTTGGTATGCCAAAGACACTACCATTTATTTAAAATAAATCACTAAATTAACACCATTACACTTGATTGACATGATTTCACTTTCTTTCAATTTAACACGTCAGCACATTTAAATTTAACACAACAGACTTCAATACTGGATGTTAAACATATTTAGTCTGAGGCTCTTTAGCTTAAAATAGTTTCCAGCTTAGAATTGAGGGAACAAGATAGGAGGAAAGATGGAGAGATGGTTTAAAGGAAATTGTCTTGAGCATGTCAGATTTCTGCTAAAATCCAGGTACGTTTGTAAACAGCTCTTTACCTTTCGACGACGAGTCTGATAAAGAGATGACACCAGCCTGTAAGATGCACAGTCCTTCAGGCCCAGTTCGTCCGAACTGGTTATTCGTTTACGTTTTCAACGTCTCCTGGGTTCCGCTTGGTCATCAGAAAATATGTCAGCTCCTGGCCTCTGACTTCAAGATAAGCTTATTCCAGGAAGGAATAAACAAAGTTTTGAGCTTACGCTCGTTAGAAATGGATTCATAACAGCATGTTATCAATCCTTAGCTGAATGACTGTCCTTGGCGGGTGACAGGCATTCATTCAGCTCTTTGGGACGTCTTTATGTCTTGAAGCTCCCAGCAGACTCTGAAACGTTCATGCAAACAAACGCTTTTACTCAAAAATGTTGAGATTAGAACACACTTTCCTCATTGGTCCGTGGGCCAAGAGGAGTGTGAAAACGTGAAGTGAAAAACTCAAGGTTGACAGCAAGTCTGCTTAGATAACAAAGAGGAATGTTTTGGAAAAGTGTCTGAAAGAGAGGAGACATCTCGACGCTACCGAGAGTTTCAGCTGAACTCAACAAAAACAACTCCTGAGCAAGTCAATTTG
The DNA here is from genome assembly GCA_038048925.1 of Garcialebias charrua. Taxonomy (NCBI): domain Eukaryota; kingdom Metazoa; phylum Chordata; class Actinopteri; order Cyprinodontiformes; family Rivulidae; genus Garcialebias; species Garcialebias charrua. The sequence continues at coordinate 41,314 of JBBPBX010005931.1, forward strand.
ACACCTTATTCAACTTTGTCATAGATATTTTGAGTAGACACTTTCATTTGGTCAAATAACACAGTAATACTCCATATTAAAAGAATAACAGCATATAACATATATCATGAAAATGACAAAAGTTATTCTTTTGATTACATTAGAATAAAATCAAAGATAGAAATAGTCTCTTTTGGTAACTATATTCTCAGATTACAACTAATGGAATAATTTGTGGTAAAATGTCTTGCTTTACTGAGAGGACAGTAAGGGTCATCTCTGGAACAGTTCAAAAATACACAGGTGTATCAAAGTGGACACGGTCATGCCCACTACAATTGGAAATCCTCTGAACCACCCAAAGTTTCAATCTGGCTCACTGAGCTAATGTTTTTCTTAAAACTAGAGAAAATTAAACACTTCATTAGAGGCTCAACAAAAAGATTCCACAGCAAGTGGGACCCTATGATTGAGTACTTTAGGAATCTCAAGTCCCTTCCATGAACCTATAGGCCCTAAGACACATATTTTACTCTGGATGTTTAGTTATTGACATGTCAGGAGGCACGCCCCCACGCCTCCACCGTCTTCTCTTTTTTATTTATTTATATATTTTTATTTTTTTAGGTTTTTTTTTTTAATTTTTTATATATCTCTTCTTATATTACATGTATATAGGGGTGGGTGGGGTTAGGTTGTGAATGGGGAAAAAAAGGAAAAAAGAAAAGAAAACTTTAATTTCATGTTACTCTGTCTAACTGTGTATAATTGTGTTTTCTTGAATAAAAATATATATATAAAAAAAAAGAATGTATTTCCAGCATGGTTGCAGCCACCTCGTTGTCTGCAAAAACAAACACAAACACAATATATAACCATATTGTGTGTGTCATTATGGAATTCACATGCAAAATATATTGTTTTTAATATATTTAAGATTTTCACACATTTTACGTCTAATAAAGTGTAAGCTGTATAAACAGTGTGTCAAAAGTGCAATATTAAATACGTTCTCAAAGATAATTAAATTTTCCAAGGAAAGCTAATAAATGTATCTCTTGGGATAGTTATTATTTTTCACATCACAACATCACCAATTGTCTCAGGTTGTATTTAAGACATAGTTTACAGAAATCAAATAAGAAATAAGGATGCTGTGAACATTTGTGTGACTCAAACGTCATGTTTTTGTTTACATACAGTGCTATTACTGACAGCTCTTATGAAGACATGGTGTTATTTATAGCAGCTAACAGAAGATGTTAAACCTGTAACAATAACCAAATCAGTCTAAATATCAGAAGTATTGGTGTGAGAAATTTAAAACATTTATTTCTGACGCTTGGATATAAAGGTTGTTGACAACTACACAACAGTTAACTCACCCTGCTGGACGTTCGCTAAAAGCCTGAAGGATTTCCCCATTTTCCATCAGCGCACACAATCACCTCCTCTCGTATCCGCGGCACAATGTTCAGGCATTTTGACCAGTTGTTGTCCACTATTTTAAGAAAACAAGCTTCTAAATTTCAACTCTCTATCATTACGAAGCTCCTCGGCTCCTTCCCAACCCCCTGCATCCGGTTTGGGCTTTTTGCCGTCCAATCAGAACGCTCGTTTCAGGCGAGCTTTGCGTGATGACGTCAACTGGTAAAAGGTCTATTTGAGGATTGTTATCCTGGGGCCTGTAAAATGATGCAGTTGAAACTACCGTATTTGTCGGTCTATAACACGCAGTTTTTTTTGCTAATTTGAATGTCCCACGTGTTATACACCGAAGCGTGTTATTTATGAATTTTTTCCCATATTTTTAGACCCATTTTTGGCTCGGATTCACCGTTTTTCATTTTGGGAAAAAAAATGGTGCAGTACCACTTTTGTCCGCTAGGGAGACACTTCCAGACCTTTTCTAGCTCATGTGTCCAAAAAAACCTCCTCTGGTCGGACTGACTCTGTCGTTGCCCGTCTCCTGCTCTGGATGTAGCTGCATTTAGCTGTGAGGTTCGCTGTTTTTGTTAGCAAGATACCGTAACTCATAAACCACACCGCAGATTTTTAAATCCAGCTGATTTGAACATTTCGTGAATTGGTTAAGCTCAGGAACCCTTGTGCTATAATGTCAGCTAAGAAATTTTTTTAAGCGTTTATTTTGCTCAATTTAAAGAAATAAAGCGTCCCACCCGCGTGCATGCAAATCGGCGAACTACTTTTTAAAATCCAGCTGATTTGAACATTTCGTGAATTGGTTAAGCTCAGGAACCCTTGTGCTATAATGTCAGCTAAGAAATATATTTTTTCTCACAAAGAAATAATTGTTTTTACCGTGTTTTCTTGTGAAGTCCTTCGTACTCGCTCACTTCTGTGGCCGCCATTTTAAGCAGGGCAAATGAGGCGCTGACGCGTCGCGTAGCGGTGATGCATAATAGATGCGTGTTGTACAACGAAGCGTGTTATTTACGGATTTTTCAAATATATTGGCAATAATTGGACAAAGCGTGTTATATACAGGAGCGTGTTAAACTCCGACGAATATGGTAATAGGTTTGTAGGGCAGACCGGATGATGTGAATTTTGTTATGGAAAACGTCCATAAAGTTATTGCAGTGTTCTTCAGTTGTTTCTGTAAGTGAGGAGGTTTTGTGTTGAAGGAGGTGGTTTACTCTGGAAAAATGTTGTTTGGAGTTCTCAGGGCTGTTGTTAATGATGGCAGAGTAGTGGTTGGAACGTGCTTCATGGAGGGCCTTCATATAAATATTTTAAAGCTGTGAAGCTCCTCTGTTGTAGGCACTCCTCGTATTCATTAAATAATTAATGATATCAGAGTAACTTCTCAGTGACTACTTGTCTGCTTCGTCTGACATGATTTATTTCTCCAACTCATAGGGGTCAACTCCGACCACTGCTATTTTTTTCAGATATCTAGCTCTTGCGCCTTGGTCAAGAGTCTCGATATACAGGTACTTAGCTCGGGTAGCTCTCGTCTGTTTGTTCTCCATCTTCCGCCTATACAAATGTCGGAGAACCCTGTATTGCGCAATACTGGTCATGTGTGTGGGAACTATGTATTGGGACTCTGTGTGTGTGTGTGGGTGTGTGTGTGTTATATTTGTGAAAATACTATCAATTATTGTGGCACTATGAGTTGTAATTCTTGTTGGCTTTGATATCAATGGATACAGATTTAAACTATACATTGCATTTATAAATGTACTGATGTTATTTGAATCCGTTTTATTTGGGGCGGCCGTGGCACAGTGGTAATGGCAGTCGACCCCCGATCGGAAGGTTGGAGGTTCGAATCCCGCGTCCGCCCACCATCATACCTGCAAACTAGTCACCTTTCGGCGAAAATCGCCGTTTTCAAAGCAAAATATATCATTTATGTGATTCGTGTAGATCCGATGAGTTTTTGTTTTTGAGGAAGAGGGGGGGGGGGTCAGACCCGTGACTGCATCAGAATGCATCATTTCCCACTGACTGGATTTCAAGACGCAGTGAGACATCTTGTCGACAATAAAACATCTTTGTTGGAGCGCGAGATTTACCCAATCAGTCTCAAGACAGACTATAGTGGGCGGGACATCTATGGCCGCAGCCAAGTAAGCGCGAGTTCAGGGCTCTGGTTCAACAGAGCGAGTGGGGAGGCGAAAACAGATTAGAGGCGGTGTTTTACAAATGACTGACGCAGAGCCAAGTCCTCTAAAGTGTGGGAGCTCCACCACGCTTCATAAAAAAAATTAAAAAAAACCTGCGCGAGCGCGACATGTGCTTTGAAAAGTGACGACACTACACAGGAGAACCAACGTAAACATGACCGAGTCGTAAACTAACAGCAGCAGTAAGTCTCTTCATTAAACCATTTGTTCCGTTTCAAAGTGAGAAAACATGTCAGTCTCTGCTCTGTTTTGAATGCCTCTTTTTATTTTTTGACTATCATCTTTTTAGTGTCCTAATTATATTGGGATATGTTAATAAATGTATTTTTTCCTAAAGTCAAAAGTCGTTAAAGAGCAAATTTTTCTTTATGCTGTAGATGAGAAAGAGCCCAGTAACGCACATTGTCTGTAAAGTAAAATAGTTCAAATCAGTGATGCTGTTCTGAGTCTATCACTAAATCAGAAAACTGTAAAAAGCCCCTCCTAAATTTACTGTTGGTTATTAAAATGTCACCTGTTCATTGGGTAAAGTTAATATTTTTATACATGCAGTTGAGTGTCATTATTGTTTAGTAAAATGGCATGTTGTGTTACCAATAAAACTAANATTATTTCTTTGCTGAGAAAAAATATATTTCTTAGCTGACATTATAGCACAAGGGTTCCTGAGCTTAACCGTTCCTTAATCAATTCACGAAATGGTCAAATCTGCTGGATTTAAATTGTTTCGGTTTGACGTCTTCCAAACGGTCGCGTGCGCTACGAAAATAAATTATAAATAAATCTAATTTCACTGCACTAAAACCATAGATATATGGAAGGATCTGATGTCGTATATCTCCGTATCCTTCACATATACTTATACTTATATTTCTGGATATTCCCGGAAATGGACCGCAATGATCCTTAAAAGATCCCAAAATCCCAAAATCCGGATACTTATCTTTGGCAGACCCTTGACGAATAACAGCCACATTTATTTTGGATCTGCCGAAGATAAGTATCCAGATTTTGGGATTTTTTAAGGATCATTGCGGGCCATTTCCGGGAATATCCGAACACAGATCCTTCCGTATATCTATGGTTTTAGTGCAGTGTTTTAATCTCAAATGTCTTGTACAGGGCAACAGTTTTTAAATGAAACCCATATAATTACACTCTGTAAGCAGAAAAAATATCTGTCGAGTGGTTTAAGAGCTGTTTATCTAAACAGTAGGTATCTGTTTGCGGTAGCTATACCGCTAACAACAAAGCTAAAAGAGCTTCCTTGTTTTAGCTCTAAATATCTTCTGCAGCTAACAGTTTGTAAATGACCACCAAATAATTACACTCTGTAAGTTTCAAGAAAATCCGCGGTGTGGTTTATGAGTTATCTTGCTAAAAAAAACAGCTAACAACACAGCTAACAGTGGTTAGCTCCAGAGCAGGAGGCGGGCAGCGACAGAGTCAGTCAGACCAGAGGAGGATTTTTTCGGACACATGAGCTAGAAACTAGGGGTGTAACGGTACGCTAAAATCACATTTTGGTTCGGTTCAACTACAAGGAGAGCTCGGTTCGGTTTATTTTCGGTACAAATTATTTTTTTTTTTTTTTACAAAATAAAGACTTACAAAATGTTTATTTTGAAAATATGCCAAAAATATGTTTGTATTGTATTGTAGTAATAAATAAAAGTGACCCATTTGGATGATATTTTAAATAAACAGCACTCTACAATAAATAAACTATATGAACAATAATAAAAATCTTAATAAATGCAATAACAGTCAGAACCAGAACAATAAGCAGCAACAGACTGTTTACAATCTAACTAATCAAGTTTTTGTTCAGTAGCAGCAGTGTGGCTGTATTTGTCCTCATTACTGTACTCACAACTTCTTCTTGGTGCAGGTGTTGGAACAGTTCAGAGTTCAGTTCAGTCATCACACACTTCTTAGCTGCAGGTGGATTTACCTCTGTCACAGACTGGAAATAAAAAACAAAAGAGATTTTTTTTAAAACAAGTTAATAAGATTATGATTTTTTTTTTAAAGATTTAGATAATAATAAAACAAAACCTCTTGAACGGTTGAATCTCTCACTCTTCATCATCATGGCAGGGCTTTAAATGAGCTCCAGGGCTTGTTGACAACATCAGTAAGTTTTTTCATAAAGAGCTGAACTTTTTGAAGTGTTGACGTGATGAATGTCTCATAGCGACGCTCAGCAACTTTAAAGCCTGCGCATATAACAACGTTCAGACTTAGATTCGAGATTTAAAAACTCATACAGCTTGTGTTATTGCTCTGGACCGCTCTGATTACCTGATGAAGTAGTTTTAATACAGCTGCTGTTCACGTTCGGATGAAGTAGTTTTAATACAGCTCTTCGTTCACGTTCGGATGAAGTAGTTTTAATACAGCTCTTCGTTCACGTTCGGATGACAGTTTCCAGCGCGTTCACTGCTGCAGAGAGCTGCGTCACGCAGTTGCTGCAGAGTCCTCATGAAACAAAGTCCACACAAGCTGCGTGTGCGCTCGTCTTTTAACAAAAAAGCTATAACGTTCACAAACAAGAGACCGCACGAGATGCTAACGGCTGAATGCTGCGCGTGCCACGCGATAATAACTCCGTGCTGAAACGCGCCCAGGAAATTTTGTTCCGCGATGCATATATTCCCCTGTTAAGAACGTTTAATGAGTGAAAAAATAACAGAAACGGTACGCAGGTGGACCGAACCGAACTTGGTGTACCGAAACGGTTCGGTACACCCATTACAACCATTACATGCCTACCATTTAGGATATATTTTAAATGTCTTTCTACTGCAAGTAAGATAGGGGTTACTATGTCCTACATCTAGAACCCCACATCAAAACAAGGCAAGCAATCTTATGATTGATCATCAGGTTCTTGCAAAATCAACTTCGTAAATTTACTGAATTGATGGATATCATTCATGTCAGCTGTCTGAGTTTCAGGTAATATTCTGTATATCTGAGTGTAAACAAGTTACAAAAAATCTCTGGGTACCCACATAAAGTCAGAAAATGTAAAAAAAATATATATATATATACTGCATATACCTGTATATTCCACATGATGGTTTGCTTTTCACTATTTTGTTTTTTGTCCCAGACAAACAATGTGACCAGGTAATGAACAAATCCACTGACAGTGGACATGGAGGGTCAGCTGACCTTCAGCTGTTCAGACTTTGACATTAAACTAGTTTCTGCTCGTGACTGAGCCTCTGCAGTCAGTGCTGTAATGAAGAACATTTGTCTCTGTTTCCTCTCTGCAGTCACTATTTGACAGCATCTGTTGACTGGCGCTGCACCCCTCCCTATTCCATACCACACCCCCACTCCCAATCGAAAGTCCCAGATAAAAAATAAAAAAAACTGCTACAGAAAAACAGACAAATTAGCCAGGAGGAGCACAGTAAACCTTTCCAGCTCTTAAGTCCAGACCAGCTGGAGTTTGACTAAAATTCATGACCTGAGCTTTCACTAAATAGCACAGACCTACTCCCCAACCTCTGCTTTACCAACACAAACTTACAGTAGGCCTAAGCTGGGTTCTCTTTCCTTCATAGCACCCACCTCTTACAACGGGGGCACAAAACATGAAGTGGATTGTCATTATTCAAGAATCAATTATATCACATATGCTAGTTGTTTTTTTTTTACCTCTAATCACTGAACTCACATCCTTTAAATTCTGATTAAAACTAATAAAGATTGGAATTTCTGGGTCCAATAAACACACTGCTTTTCTTCCTGACCAAGCTGCAAACAGAAATGTTTGTGTCCTTACGTGCTGTTAAATGTGCAGCTCTCTTAGTTCAGTGCCAAGCACGTTAGTACAGAACAAGTTTAAAGCTTCATGCTGCAGTCCATTGTGACATGTTCTGAGATTTAAAGCTCCACTGACATCATCTTTTAACTTTCCATAAAATGGCACAACATATACTGTATATATATTAAGATTGACCTCTGATCGTTTTTGCTAAAACAATGTGAAATGAATGAAAATTCCTCTCAAAAACAGTTTAAAATTAGCGCCTTTTTTTCACACGATAAATACGGGGTTTCCCGTCGCGCGATTATGACGTCTGACACGATTCGGTTCCGGTGGAGGACGCAGACCCAGAATGCAGGCGAACAGGACTCAGAGACACAGATGTAAAATAATAATCACTTTAATAAACAAAACAAAAAGACTGAACGGTGCAGTCACTTACAAAACGAGGGAATGATAGATGGCTCCACCAGACATCAGGGAGGAATGGATTTGATTTGATTTTATGACCCGGCGAGGAACAGATGAAATGAGAGGGCTTTTATACACTGAGGGATAGTGAGTAAAACTCAGAGCACCTTGGCAGGCGGCAGGTGAAAGTGATTAGCTATGGACAACAGGTGAAAATGATTAGCGATGAGGCATGAACTGAGGAGTGAGCAAAAACAGAAAAAACATGACAGGCGCAGAGCCTGACAGGCGCAGATCATGACAGAACCCCCCCCTCAAGGGTGGCACCCGACACCCCCAAGAAGGACCCCCCAAAAGAACAAGGGCGGGCGGAGGGAGGCAACCGGCAGGACGGCGGGCCAACACCGGCCAGATCCGGGGGACGCCCAGGAGGACGCCCATCACCATCAGCCAGATCCGGGGGTTGACCTGGAGGCCGCCCATCGCCATCAGCCAGATCCGGGGGTTGACCTGGAGGCCGCCCATCGCCATCAGCCAGATCCGGGGGTTGACCTGGAGGCCGCCCATCGCCATCAGCCAGATCCGGGGGTTGACCTGGAGGCCGCCCATCGCCAACAGCTGGTTCAGGAGGTCGTCCATCGAGCGGCGATGCGTCAGGCGGGCGACCGGAGCAACGCCCAGCAACGGCCGGAACACCATCGTCGGCCGGAACACCTTCGTCGGCCGGAACACCTTCGTCGGCCGGAACACCTTCGTCGGCCGGAACACCTTCGTCGGCCGGAACACCATCGTCGGCCGGAACACCATCGTCGGCCGGAAACAAGACCCCGACAGTAGGGACTTGGTCGGCCGGTCCCGAGTCGTCGATGGCAAACCAAGACCCCGACAGTAGGGACTTGGTCGGCCGGTCCCGAGTCGTCGATGGCAGAACCACGAGAGCCGTTGACACCCGAGACGACCCCAAGCGTAGGGATGTCGAGCGGCGAGACATCGTCTGCGTTGTCGGGACCCCCGTCATCGAGATCCTCGTCGTGGGGACCCTCGTCGAGCGGCGAGACGTCTTCAGGACTCTCGTCATCAGGATCCTCGAGTCCCTCGTCTTTGTGAGGACCCTCGTCGAACGGCGAGACGTCTTCAGGACCCTCGTCTTTGTGAGGACCCTCGTCGAGCGGCGAGACGTCTTCAGGACCCTCGTCGTCAGGATCCTCGAGACCCCCGTCTTTGTGAGGACCCTCGTCGAGCGGCGAGACGTCTTCAGGACCCTCATCGTCGGGACCCTCAGAGACGTCGTGAGGACCCTCTGCTGAGACGTCGTGAGGACCCTCGTTGTCGTGCTCCACTGTGAAGTCATCCGGACCCTCTGCGTCTGGACCCTCGGCGTCTGGACCCTCTGAGAAGACGAGGTCTGCAGCAGCCGAAGCGTCGAGGTCTGCAGCAGCCGAAGCGTCGAGGTCTGCAGCAGCCGAAGCGTCGAGGTCTGCAGCAGCCGAAGCGTCGAGGTCTGCAGCAGCCGAAGCGTCGAGGTCTGCAGCAGCCGAAGCGTCGAGGTCTGCAGCAGCCGAAGCGTCGAGGTCTGCAGCAGCCGAAGCGTCGAGGTCTGCAGCAGCCGAAGCGTCGAGGTCTGCAGCAGCCGAAGCGTCGAGGTCTGCAGCAGCCGAAGCGTCGAGGTCTGCAGCAGCCGAAGCGTCGAGGTCTGCAGCAGCCGAAGCGTCGAGGTCTGCAGCAGCCGAAGCGTCGAGGTCTGCAGCAGCCGAAGCGTCGAGGTCTGCAGCAGCCGAAGCGTCGAGGTCTGCAGCAGCCGAAGCGTCGAGGTCTGCAGCAGCCAGTTCAGAGTCCTTTGCGGCTGGTCCCTGATCTCCAACGGCAGAGAGGACCTCAGCACCCAGGATCACATCTGGACCAGTGTCTGGTGGATCAGGAACTGGTGCATGACCCGCTGAAACCAGTCTTGGTACTGGAACAGCAGGAGCCAGTCTGGGTGCTGGCACCAGAAGGGCCAGTCTTGGTGCTGCTGGACCTGAGCTGGGAGGTACGACCTCTGGAGAGCTGAGAGGTGCATCAGGCTGAGAAGCTGCTACTGGGCTCAGATGTTCAGCTGTGGGTGGATGGGTGGGAGCTGCTGTGGGACTTTCAGCTGCTGTGGAACTTTCAGCTGCTGTGGGTGAGCTCAGAAGAGGACTTGATGAAGATGAGGAGTTGTGATCAGCAGGAGGTGAGTTGGGAGGTAGTGAAGATGAGGAGTTGTGATCAGCAGGAGGTGAGTTGGGAGGTAGTGAAGATGAGGAGTTGTGATCAGCAGGAGGTGAGTTGGGAGGTGGACCTGGCTGAACGCGAGCGAGCAGCAGTGAGCGTAACACACAGCTCTCCTTCCATGCTTGCTCGAACAGTTGCCACGCCCCCAGCGAGTCGTCTCTGTTATCAGCTCCAGTATACGAGGAAATGATTCCTTCGGCAGCGATTAATCTCTCCCACAAAACACTGGAGCTGCAGTCCTCCTCCTTCAGCTCCAGTCCCCCCTTGGTCCTGTCAGAACTGCTGTCAGCACACGGGCTGACACATGCCCCCCCCTTTGAAAATTCCCCCGGCTTTTCTGACAGCCGGCGTGGAGAGGTCGACGGTGGGCGGGGCTGGGACCCGGAAAAGTCCGCACGTTCTGTCCAATGGTGACGTGGACCGTGAGCCGATACCGGGTCCATCCATAACCCATTCGGGTCCTCGTCATCATCTTCCGAGTCGGACCACATCGACCCGAGTGTTGGAACGGAGGGGGGAGTCAGCCAAAGAGCTGCGCGGTCGTCTCCGAGCCTTCTCCGCTCCTCCTCCTCGACCAGAAGCGGGGATGAGAGAACCTCCGTCTCCGAGCTGTGGTTCCCCCAGCCTGTCTCCGCACGAAACCCGTACACGTGTACGGTCGGCTCGTCCTGTCCTGGGGCCGCGTCCGTCAGACGCTGAGCCGGTTTGCTGTTTCGCCTGCGGGATCTGCGATTTCGTGGCCGGGTCATACTGACACGATTCGGTTCCGGTGGAGGACGCAGACCCAGAATGCAGGCGAAACAGGACTCAGAGACACAGATGTAAAAGCGGGCACCCGGGTGCCCCCGGACCTGTTCTAAAAATAGCACAACTCACTCCTAAGCTGCATTTAAAATTTCATTTTATTCAGTTGTTATTCTTTTTTTGTATTTATATATATTTTAAAATGTCTATCTTAAAAATATGTTCTTAAAAATATGTTTATTATACATTTTTTTCAATTTACGCTTTGTTATTTCCGAAGAGTTTATCAAACTGGTGCCCTTTGTATGAATCTGAACCCACGAAGTAGCTCTCAGTTTCGAAAAGGTTGGTGACCCCTGATTTAGATGAACTATTCAAAACCTCAAAAAAAAAAAAAAAAAAAAAAAACATTATCTGAAATGAACAAACTAACAAACACTCAATGTTGAGTTTCATCAAGGCTAAAACTGGTCTTTCTGGTAATTTCTGTCACAAATGGACACCTTGAAGAATGGGGAATAGGGATTATAATCTGATTGTGATGATGCAAGCTACATAATAGTCCAGCTGCTTCAAAAGATAACCAGTCTAACCTGGTTTCCCAAGCAAATGTATGGCAGTGTCGAAAAACAAATCATCATCCAATAAATGACCCAGCTGATAAGGCTTCCCTCCATGAGTGTATTTCTGCTGGAAGCCCCTTAAAGAGAAGATTTCCTCCCTGCTGTGCAGGATCAAAGGGAATTGTTCAGTTTCTCTCTGAGATTGCCTTGTTAATATTTAGAATTGTACATTCAAATAAATTAAAATAGAATAAAAAAGGAGACATAACATCCTTGAGCTGTAGAGATGAAGTGCTTTGAAGGTGCTTTGGAACTAGATATACAAACAGAGTCATAGGAAAGGAGGTAAACTCAGTTTTACCACAGATAGACAGTTGTTGAGATCACAAAATGTTTTGTGTTTTACTTGTAACACGATCTCTGTACAAATGCATATTTATTTTAAAGTATAGTTTAGGGATGCACAATATTATCGGCACGGTATCTGTATCGAATCGGACGATATTAGCATTAAAATTCAATATTGGGCATCGGCCATTCCATTAAAATAACTCACCAATGTAAAAAGGCAGTGTTTTTGTCTGCAGGGGCAGCACAACATTATGATGTTGCAGCACAACGTGATGGCGTTGCAGCGGCAGTGCAACATGATGACTTCACGTGGGCCTAGCCAATCTCACGGCGGAGGAAAATTCAAAATGTTGGCGCTGTGGAAGTTTTATTTTTCGTTGGTGAGGATGTCGGATTCCGAAGATGTATGGACTATGTTGAGCCTCGCTACATCAGAGATATTTTTCCATTGTAACGTGTACCTGAGTTACAAGCCGTCATTGCCGACATCATTGAGAAGCTAACTTGTTGGGTAAGTTTTACCACAGATATTTGGACATCGTGTTAGCCCCATTAGCATGATTTAGTCTTATGTAACAATGGATAGACAAAAACTTTGAACTTAAAAAGTTTGTCCTTCATGCATGCAGAGGCAGCTAGGAACCTGGAACAAGCCTCCACAAGTGAGACAGCATCACATGTGACTAATGTTAATAAATAACATTTAACACTTTTCATTTAATATACAGTAAGTTAAAGTGCTATGCATATAATAATAATAATAATAATAATAATAATAATAATAATAATAATAATAATAATAATAATAATAATAATAATAATAATAATAATAATGAATTCAATTTATAACGCACTTTTCATTAATGAAAATCTCAAAGTGCTGATATCATATGGCTGTTACTGAAATGTCACCGGCTCTTACAGCTGTTGCAAATTTTTGTAGCAAATAAGCCCAAACATGAGGGCTATGTTCTGACAAAGGAAAGTATATAAAATATCAGTATTGGTTATCGGCCAAATAAGTTGTACCATATCGGCGTATCGGATATCGGCCAAAAATCCAATATTGTGCATCCCTTATATGGTTACATTTGTTTTACAAATGTGAACTATGTATTGGTGAGTTAAATAGGAAAATGGAAAATCCCACTAATGATCAACTACTCTCTGAGTATTTATTAAGTACTGCAAAACATTTAACTCAGAACCACTGAACACAATCACATGACTGATTAACATCAGAGGTAAATGTGTGCATAGATAAAATACAGTTGTTTCAAAAAGAGAGGTAGAGATTTTTACACTTTCAAAGTTTATATAATGTGGGCAAATGGAGAAAACGTACTGCCCAAACATCGCCTAAAAAAATAAAAATTAAAAAAGCAGTTTGTGGCTTCTTAGTGTTTCTCTGCTATTGACACATTTTGAAATCAGACTTCCAGGAAGAAACATTAGCAACAGCACAGGTCGTTGTACCCAAAGCCTGTTTCATTACAGAGTTTTTTCAGCTACAGGACCTGGGTGAGCAAACTTTAATTCACTGTTAATCTTAACTGTGCCAACTGGGGTAGGATTGTTATTGGTGTTGGAATAATAATGATGATAATAGTTGCATTAATGGGAATTATGAGAAGTATTTTTTTTAGCAACAAGCTGAACTAGAACCACTCATCATTGTGAGAAACATTCAACAACAATGTTTCATCAATGCAGGGTAATCTGTAAAGTTGTAAGAGGAAAAAAAACACTTTTCATTAAAAGCTATTGAACAGAGTGAGCTTCCCCTCTAGTTGATGCATCACCTGTCATATTTAAAGAAAGTCTAGCATACAAACAGTTGTGACCATAATATTGCCACCATAATATATTGTTACAAGAGGATATGAAGATAAAGAGTCCAATGCAGTCACCTTCAGCTCTCACTTGTTTGTTGACACTTGTCTAGAACACATCTAATTTTAGCTGAAATCAGATGCATGGTATAAATCCATCTCAAAAGTAGTCATACAACCATATGAAATTTGTAATTTTATGTGTTATATGCGTTATAAAAAAAAATCCAGATGAAGAATAGCCTGCTCATTTAGGTTGTTTGTTTTACCCATATAGTTCCCTTAATAAGCATTTTTCGAATCCAGTATTATTAATGTAATGCATATGTGTTTCAGTATAGGGGTTATGAGCCACCGTGCCATTAGAAATGAGTCTTTTCCCAATAACAGTAAATTAGGTACGGCTCAGATGTCCCAGTGTTTTATCAGCCTTGAACGCAGCATTACCTTTGTGACTCTGGAGCTGTAAGAAAGGCTCAGAAGTCACATTCACAGACAAGCTGATGCCCTCGTGTTGACTGATTCGTCCACAACAGGCGATTTGTGCATGTGTAATTGACAACACAGAATATTTCTGCTAGTGCAACTGAAATGTGTACATTTGAAAAAAAAAAAAAAACAGTTTATGCATTTGTGAATCTTGTGGTACGATTGTGAACCTTTTTGTATGCATACAAATCTTGTTGCACACATTTGGGACCACTTTTGAGACTGATTTAACTTCATAAAAGAGTCACTTTGTGGCTAGACATATTCCACACATTTGCTCTCGGGAGGCTTTGACTGCATGCTTGGAAATGTCGCCTCGCTGAATTGTAAAAATGACATGCTGTGGGCCTCTTTTCACCACTGGAATTTATCTTTAGTCTTGAAAGCGGTTCATGGCTAATTGTTCAACACAACTCTGGAAACAAACCGGCTCACAATTATTGTCTGGACAGTGAAGGCAATCTTCTCAAGCCACATATTTGCGAAAACTTGCCTGAAGCAGAACATTTAACTTATTACAATTCATTAGAAAAACATAAAATGAGAACTAAATGAACAATGCAGCATCCTGAAATGATTTATTTAGATAATTTTATAAAAAATAATTATCTTAAATGAAACACAAAGCACATTTTCATGAAGGGAAGAAATCCATGCCATAAACATATAAACACATTCATAACTCCAGTGGAAGCTTAGCCACTAACATTTGTCAATATCATTCCTTGATTTACTGATTTGCTGTCATGCCCAATCTATTTTTAAATGTTAACATCTTGCTGATTCAACTATATTCTCCTGCAAGATTCACTTGTAAATTGTTTTTATTTATTTGCTCAAATACATATAATGCTGTCCAACCTAATAGCACAACAGGCTTTTATGCAGTTTGAAAAGCTATTAATTTAGTGATCCATAGATTTTCCTTACATGACTTTCCTTGTGAAATAACTGAGTTCCTGTGAAATTTGTAAGATCACAAGATAGTCTACATTGCCTATTCAAAGCTAAATGTTTTTGGCTGATGCTAAATTGTTTTGGACCAATCAGCCTGTCTTGCGGCTGAGTTTCATTTGAGATGGCTGGTGGTGCCTGGAGCACAAAGTGTAGCTGCTGCTATAACATCAGTTACATCAGAACAGGAGAATATTTCTTCATTGCAAGAGGAGTAGAGACACTGATGTTTTATAGATACTGGTTCATTTTCAGTTACATTTTCATGGTACAGAAACTTTTGTAGGACTACTCTGGTGGATTGTTATTTGAATTATAAGAGTTTTTCCAGTGATGGACAGAAAACTATGAAAAATAAAACTGCTTTGGGAAAAACGTAAATTTGCTATTGTGAAGTCAGTCAGATTTTTAGTTCCGTCTGAAATAAGAAAAAAAAAGGCCATTATGGCTCTAAACCAGAAATAAAGAGGGGGTGAAATTAAAAAGGGAAGGTCAGAGTTTTACAAAAATTGGTGATTTGAACTGTCCTACAGAAACTATGATTTCTCCATCTGAAAACAAAACATAACTGTCTACTTACAGGGAGCACTTTGTGTGCTTCGAAACTTGCATATACTTCACAACAATAAAATAATTTGAATTTATTAGGATGCACACAGTAGAGCATGCTATTTTCAGAAAATATACATTGTATGGAAAAAATCTTTACCGTATTTTCTAGCATATAAGTTGCATCAGTCCAAAAAAAAAAAAAAGCATCACAAAGAGGGAAAAAAACAAATATAAGTCGCATTTATTATGCATCATCAATGACCAGTTACGTTTATTATGAGTTTATTTAATGGTCAAAACAGCTTTGTTTTGTCTATACGGCGTGGCTCCATCCATCCATCCATCCATCCATCCATCTATCCATCCATCCATCCATCGCGGCCGGAGCCACTAGCTCTCCATTGTTCCTCCACGTGCACCAGCTGAGTGAAGCGAGCACACACGGGAGGACTCACTGTTGCAGTTCTTGGAAATTTAAAAAGATTAACACTTAAAAACTATTTGTTTTCTCAACATTATAGCAAAGGTGTGTCGCAGTTTAACTTTTCCATAATAAATGCACTTTAATGGCCAAAACAGCTTCATTTCACCTGGATGGTGCCATCCATCCATCCATCCATCCATCCATCCATTGTGGCTGGAGCTGCTAGCTTTCCAGTGTTCCTCCGCCTGCACCAGCGGAGTGAAGCGAGTGCGCACGGGAGGGCTCGCTGTTGCAGTTCTTAGAAAGTTTAAGCATCAGTCAAAAATTGCTTTATGAATATGGAAGAAAAAAACATATATAAGTTGCTTTGGGGCATAAGTCGCAGGACTGACAAATCTATGCAAAAATAATTGAGTTACACTCTGTAAAATATGGTCATTAATGAGGACTGATGCGTTTTGAAATTCTGTGAGTACGGCTGCAACACATTTAATGGTTTATTTTAGTCTGCTCTTCATACTTGACTTCCTCCCAAACAGCATGTGAATGGATGTATACAGCCTTTCAGACGATGGGGTCTCAGGCCATTTCAACAACATGAATCATGGCTTTAAAACTGATCAAAGGGTATCACAAACAAATCTGCAGAAGGCCTCAGATCTCACAAACATTTCCCCCCTTTGAATTTACACAGCTGACACAGGAGTCACTGGAAAGAAGTGTCAATGAAATGTAAAGCAGACGAGAAGTGGATATGATTATCTGGTTTTAGATTTATGACCCAATTATCAAGAAAGAAAACAGATGAAATTTCTGAGATGCAAGATGCAAAATAGCAAGAAAGCAAAACTTTACGCAAAGTGCTGCAGATTATTATAAATATTAACAATAAAAAAGGTATGAGCAATGAACTGAAATACAATCAGTTCTCCTTCTATGGTTTTAGTGTGTGTGTGAACAGCGGAGATGACAAAATTGATTCCCAGTCTTCTTCTTTGTGGTGGAAAATTAAACAGTAGTTTTCAAGTCTTTATGCAAATTTCCATTTCAAAGTGCACAAAATGCATAATTTTCTGACTTCTTGCACCTTGTTACTTTGAAATGCTAATGATGGCTGTAGTTCATGCTTCTAAAATGTGTGTGTGTGTGTGTGTGTGTGTGTGTGTGAGAGAGAGGAAAAGAGAGCGTCTGAGGTGCAGAGCGTGTCTGGCATAGTATTGATGTTGACTGAATTCCATCTTCAGTTCTCATTTATTCAATTTGCTTTCATTTGTTACACATACAAAACCAAATTTCAGAGGGAGAAAAAATATCATTTCTCACACACAAACACACTAACAGAAACACACACACAGCCCTTCGCACCACCCTGTACTGTATCTGGCTTTATGTACATGGAAGGTGAGCGCCCCTCAAGCCATTACTCTTTATATTTGCAGTTTCAGATGCTGCCACCTCCCTCGCTATTACACCCATATATCTTACACACCCACAGACACACAGCAGGCATCACTGCTGTGTGTTCGGCAAAGGTCATGACCCATGCAGGTTGCATTAATTATGCATGAACGTCGCGGATGGTACGCTCACATTTAACAAGGGGCGGAGACTGACCTTTGGTGGTGGAGATGGAGAGGGAGGGATGGAGGGGATGTTGGGCTTTTCAGTAGAAACTGAAATAATGTGCATGTTTTAGGCTGTATTGAGGCTTAATGGAAAAATTGATGTAATATACACATATGATTTGAATGGGATGAAAGACAATTTTTGGAATTGTAGTCTCTGGTGGTAATAATGTTTCAGATATTCCATCATATCTACTCAATGGATAATAGAAATCCATGCAACAATTTCCTGTTTTGTATTCTTGTCATTGTTTGGATGCATATGTATATATAAAAAAGCATATGTTAAACTGTCTTGGATTATAACTTTATGGCTTTGTTGTCTTGTTTGTTTTTTTTGTTTTTGTTTACTCTTGGCTCTTTTTCTTTTAGTCTACATTTATAATTTGGTGCTTTTTCAAGCAACAGCTCTCAAGCACCATCTGTCTCACTTTAACAGCTACTTTGCTCCAACTTCAACTCTTCCCTCTCAGTATTCCTGCTTGTATTAACATTTATAAATTCAGTTTAAGGACTTTTCAGAGCAGTGTGTGGTTGTGTCCATGTGTACAGTATGCATGCATGTGTGTTCGCGACCCCTCTTGGCAGTCACTTGAAGGGGGAGCACCACAGGAGATGACAGTGAATCGTAAAAAAAAAAGGATGCAGCAGTTGGGAAAACATGGCAGTTCATCTACAGAATATGCAACCTTGGGGAAAGAGGTGAAAAATCTAAATCCGATTGGAAAATGCTTTCTAGGAAATGCACTGAAGTAATGAGCATAAAATATATATATCCAACATTACATAACTAATTTATAAACACTCGTGTTGTACCAAATTTAAACTGGGATTTTGGCCAGCTTTCAAAAGGTTTGATTATGACTGAGCTACAGAAAAAAATAAGCATCAAATGTTACTGAATGCACTATTGAATTTTCTGCCACAGCTCAAATTCATTCATATCAAATTGCTTTAGTAACTACACCCACTTTGACCCTATCATTAATCATTTGGGGGTTTTGTTAGTTTGATTGTTTTTATTCCCAAATTATAGGACAATAAAAGCAGCTAATGAAATATGGTTCATAAGGGAAAGCATCAGTTCATTTATTGTTGTTTACAGCAATATACAGTATACTGTACTGCTCATATATGTTTGACCATTTCAGTTCTAAAAATCTTACAAAGATGTATTATTTCAAACACAATTTAGCATTTGACAGTCAGAACGAGGCTCCTGTTGGCTGACTAAACAAACACAGCTGGCAATACACGACAGACCACAGGTAGACTATTACAGACATGTTGCTTAGCAACTCCCTTTATCCCATAGCCACAGTCTCACAAGTTCCTGCAGAGAAACACACATTTATCACAAACAGTTGTTCTGCTAATTTTGCTGGTAATTTCCAAAGATGGGGGGAGTATCAAGATGTAAACTGCAGAGAGAATTGTAGAGTTATACTTGTAGGTGAATTGTAGCCTCATTTACATGTAGATACAGGTAATCCTCGATTTACGACAGTCTTGAGTTACGACGTTTTGCGGTTACAACGCATCTCCCATAACCCAAAAAAAGGCGTTCAATACAAGATCAACTGGACTTTATTTGTAACAGAAGACGTTTCGCTCATCATCCGATAAGCTTTCTCGATTCTTTGGAGACTGTGAGAGGGAGAGAGAAGTTATAAGCACAGTCTCCAAAGAATTGAGAAAGTTTATCGGATGATGAGCGAAACGTCTTCTGTTACAAATAAAGTCCAGTTGATCTTGTATTGAACACCTTTTTTGATTTATCATGTCCTGGACGACTGAGAATCTTCACCAGCATATCTCCCATAACCCCAAAATACATTGCGACAAAGACTGGTTCATCCCAAAGATCCAGTCCCCCGGCACAAACAGAGTAATATTGTGTATGCTGTTCAGTGTCAGGAGGGCTGTGATCAGTCTTACATCGGGGAAACTAAACAGCCACTGGCCAAAAGGATGGCCCAGCACAGAAGATCAACATCATCAGGTCAGGACTCTGCGGTCTACACTCATCTCCAGGCCAGCGGTCACTCTTTCAGGGATGAAGATGTTCACATCCTTGATAGAGAGGAACAATGGTTTGAGAGAGGAGTAAAGGAGGCCATCTTTGTGAAAAGAAACCGTCCATCATTAAACAGAGGTGGAGGCCTCCGGGTTCAACTGTCCCCCACTTACAATGCTGTTATTGCTAGTATCACTCAGCCCTCTGTGAATAGCAAACAACCATCAGGGTGTTAACGATCCATCGTCAGGCTGATGGTCCTCCTTGATCATGTGAGCAGCTGGTTTCGGCTGTCATCAGCCAACTGGTTGATCCACTGTGGGAGGGTGCTATTTATAAGACTGAGCTGAACACAGCTTCTCAGACTGAGGAAGTCTTTCGGACGAAAGACGAAACGTTTCTACAGTTTTTTTTTTTGCTTTGTTTTGTTTTGTTTTTTGAATGTCCAGAGGACCAGACTTAGCTTTTTTGGATTTTTCTACCTGGATTATTGAGCATGCATCAGGGTATCTCCCATAACAATTTTTTTTATATATATGTTTTGAAATATTTATTTTGAAAAGCCAAGTTACGCATTTTCCGGTTTTACGGGCGGAGGAATACAGAGGCGGAGAAGTTACGTTTGGACCGAGGTTGACTGCAGAACCAACGCGAAGCAGAGGAAAGCTGTGTCCCAATCCGACGGCTGCATACTACCAAGGACCCGGCCTACCCGGTACACGCAGGCCGGGTCCTTCAAAGACCAGGTAGACCGGAAGTCCACGGCTGTTAATTTCTTTTGAATTGGGACAGGTCTAGCCTTCACGGTTACGTCGGAGTACGTCATGTTGCCTAGCAACCGTGACAGCGCTCAGCCCAGAGCCATATATATAGAGAGTTCCGACACCCTTTGATCTCGCCGACAGGCGGTCAATCGTTCCAAACAACGGCTATGGAAACCTTGTGGAGCTGCGCCCTCTGGCGGCGACGGAGCGCTACTGCAGGCAGCTTCAGACTGTTACCCAGAGCCATGGAACAAATCGCCCCCTCCATGACCCACGTGACTTCCGCATTCCATTCTTACAATGGAACTCTATGGGAGTGTCGCAACTCTCACTTTATATGGCTCTGGCTCAGCCTAAGGAAGAAAGGAGCTTGAAATGCTGTTGTTTTTACTGCTTTTTTTAATTCTAGAGGAAATACAGAACTTTATCGCTGCTGGTGGCATGTTTTATATCTTCTGCTGACAGATATATCCAACTTACTTTTTTTTGGCTAGAAACTTTAGTTTCATGGATAATTTCATTGTCAGTATATTACCATACCATACCATACCATTTTATTTATAAAGCACTTTAAACAGGAACAAGTCCACACCAAAGTGCTGGACAAACAAACACGCAACACATACAATGAAGTACAACATGAAAAACATAAAAACATTGCAGATCATAAATCAAACGATCCAGTACACATCAGCTGGCATTGAAAGCGATGGAGTAGTAGTGAGTTTTTAACCGGGATTTGAAAACCGAGAGGGAGGGGGCCTGTTTGATGAGCAGCGGTAACTCGTTCCAGAGTCTTGGGCCTGCTACAGAGAACGCTCTGTCACCCCTGCGCTTAAGGCGAGTTTCTGGAACTATTAAGAGTACCTGATCCTCTGACCTCAAAGCACGTGGAGGAACATATGGGTGTATCAGATCCGAGAGATAGGCGGGGGCGAGACTGTTCAGCGATTTGTAGACATACATGAGAATTTTGAATTGGATTCGAAGATGAACCGGTAGCCAGTGAAGGGAGGCCAAGACTGGTGTAATGTGCTCTCTTTTGCGTGTGCTGGTTAAAAATCGGGCAGCTGCGTTCTGAACCAGTTGTAATCGTGCAATGGTGGCTTGACTGACGCCAAACAGAAGTGAATTGCAGTAATCAAGCCTAGATGTAATGAATGCGTGAATCACTGTCTCCAGGTGCTTTTTGGATAATATGGGCTTCAGCTTAGACAGACGCCTCAGCTGGAAAAAACAGGATTTGACAATCATGTTTACATGACTGTTGAGTTTCATGGAAGGATCCATTATCACTCCCAGATTGATATTAACTTTGTTAACTTGTGCATAATAAATAAATCAAAAATCTATCTTATTTACTAATAATTTAATAAAACAATATACTAGAATAATATTTATAACTTATTTAAAATTTTAAATAAATAACTTATTTGAAATTTAGAATACAGCATAACATTTTCCAGTATTTTATTGTATTTTTTTATTGCATAACATTTTCCAGTATTTTATTGTATTTTTTTATTGTATAAAATCCATTAGTACATAAAGGGGTTGTAAAAAAAAAAGAAGTTAAAAACAGGGTATTTCTACGGAAGCGTATTGCTGACACCTGGATAAATTTTTTTGGGGGGCTTATGTAGTAATAATGTGATACGTATCAAGTAATAACGTGATACGTATCACGTAATTACTTGATACGTATCACGTTATTACTTGATACGTATCAAGTAATTACTTGATACGTATCACGTTATTACTTGATACGTATCAAGTAATTACTTGATACGTATCAAGTAATTACTTGATACGTATCACGTTATTACTTGATACGTATCACGTAATTACTTGATACGTATCACGTTATTACTTGATACGTATCAAGTAATTACTTGATACGTATCACGTTATTACTTGATACGTATCACGTTATTACTTGATATTATCACGTTATTACTTGATACGTATCACGTTATTACTTGATACGTATCACGTTATTACTTGATACGTATCACATAATTACTTGATAAGTATAGATGTCCATCCACATGGTATCAGCACCATTAGCCAGATGGAGCTCAGTCTCTGCAATGAAGTCCTCCTGGTCCTCAAACACCTCAATCCATGCATGTGTCCTCCTACTGCTGTGATCTTTTACAAACATGTTTCTGTTCTCAAGGACTTATTTCAGTTTACAGCTACAAGAGTTTGATTTCAGCTGCAGCTTTCTGACGTTTCCCTAAAATTTGAGCATCATTTGTTAAATTGTTTTTGTGCAGTTTTAAATAAAGAACTAGCATTACCTCCTCTACTCTAAAAATCATCTCTTAAAGGGAACTCATCTGAGCACGGTGAGGTGCGTCAGCCCTCAGACTGAGTGTTGAGGATCACTCTCAGCTACTACCACACCAAGTTCCACCTCGGTGTCTGTAAAACTGAGTTATTGTCCAGTTTGTGCAGCTGTGGCAGCCATCTTGAATTAGAATCCCTTGTAGACGTTCATTAGATGCCATTTGCAGCTTATTAGATATTTTGCTAACAGACACACAAAGACATCTGCAGAAACATCAGTATTTATCCTTTCAGGGCTGACCATTACCCATAATGCAAGTTCGCCCATACGCTTGTTTTTGCCTGCATGCTAACAATGGCTAATTTGCAGAACTTGATCAAGTTTTACTTCATGCTTGGTCTAAAACATGGAGAGATACTGATGATGCTTCACACTGTGGATGACATCATCATTTGTATGCGCACTCTGAGAAGAATCCTGAGCAGAATGGGACTGTACAGAAGGAAAAACCAGTCGGACCCTCTACATGTGGCTGCGTTCCTCATTGACCAGCTGGAGAGCTCTGGTAATCATCACGGATATAAGTTTCACCACCTTAAATGTATTCAGAGTGGATACGTTGTGACTCAAAATACAGTGAGACACCTGCTGACATTTCTGGACCCCAGTGGTGTGGAGCAAAGGAGAAGGAGGCGGCTGAAGCGACGCGTGTATGTAAACCCTGGACCTAATTTCATGTGGCACGTTGACTCCTATGATAAACTGAAGCCGTATGGTATTTGTATTAACGGAGCCATCGATGGCTTTTCAAGACAAATGATATGGCTTCATGCTTTCTCAACAAGCAGTGATCCTAAAGTCATCGCGGGATATTTCATAACTGAAGTTGAAAAGAGGAAGGGGACACCTGCCCGAATCCGTGCTGATTTTGGCACAGAAAATGTCACGATGGCAGAAATGCAGAAGTTCTTAAGATGGAGTTCTGATCCTGATGCAAAATCTTTAAAATATGTAAATGGAAAAAATGCTGGCAAATTTCTTAGTTTCTTGTCTGATTTCAATTTCCTGATATAGTTTATATACTGTATATATATTTTTGTATTATTTATCTTTATCGGTTTTATTTACACTTTGTCATGAATCACCTTTTGTAACTGATTGTAAGAATTTGTTCTTTTTTGTTTTGTATTATTTGTTAAATAAAGTTAAAAAAATAAAATAAAAATCGCTTCTACCCTCAGGAATAATGTGGATAAGCAATACGGTTGTGTAATTGACCTATTTAGCATTATCATCACCATTTTGATGTGTCATCTATGTTCTATTTGAATAAAATATTGGCATTTCACATCTCCATATCATTGCATTAATTTTTTAATCACACTTTGTTTAATGTCTCATTTTATTTGGAATCCCGTTTATACACATATGTATATTTACAGTAGATGTATATTTATGTGTTTGTGTGTGTATATATATGTAAATATATATATGATATGTAAAATATAGTATTTTAATCTGCATTAGCACAACTTGTTACTCTTCTAAATTGGTAACTTTCTCATACAATATGTGCACCTGACATCCACTGAATATTAAGTATTAACAGAAATTTAAACTTCTACAGGAGCTGCTACAACTTTTTTACCTGTGGAACACTCACACCATCCGCCACCAAGGGTAATCATCGATGTGAATAATCACGATGTGGTTGCAGATCTGATCATGTTGCTGTGTTTGTGCTCAACTGCTCACAGGCCACATAAGGTGCAAAACTACAAGTCAAAAATAACATAATGCACACAACAGGTTAAACATTTCTTAATTTTTTTTTAAATTTTAAACACTTCACACACACACATTTTAAAGTTTGCTTTGAACTTTATTTTCCTTCAAATTTTCAAAACGGAGACATAAAACATCATCCTATAGAAAACTAATGTACTCTTTGACACAACATGGCCATATAAAAAAGGAACAAAAAGATTTAGAAAACACAAATTAAGCTTATGCTTAACTGTCCATCTGTTAGGCACTTTTAGGATTTAGTGTAAACCTTACACACAATTTGAAGTTTGCATTGAACTTTTTTTTCTTCTTCAACAACAGAGCCAAAAAACATGACCGTCAAGTATAAACCTTTAAAAAAAAATACTGCACTCTAGAAACATGTCTATATAAAAAAAGTGTACAAAAAGTTTGTTCCAACAAAAATAAAGCTTACGGTATGTTTCACTTTCCATCAGTTAGGCACTTTCAGGATTTATGTATGGGCGAACTTGCATTATGGGTAATGGTGCTGATACCATGTGGATGGACATCTATACTTATCAAGTAATTATGTGATACGTATCAAGTAATAACGTGATACGTATCAAGTAATAACGTGATACGTATCAAGTAATAACGTGATAATATCAAGTAATAACGTGATACGTATCAAGTAATAACGTGATACGTATCAAGTAATTACTTGATACGTATCAAGTAATAACGTGATACGTATCAAGTAATAACGTGATACGTATCAAGTAATAACGTGATACGTATCAAGTAATAACGTGATACGTATCAAGTAATAACGTGATACGTATCAAGTAATAACGTGATACGTATCAAGTAATTACGTTGATACGTATCAAGTAATAACGTGATACGTATCAAGTAATAACGTGATACGTATCAAGTAATAACGTGATAATATCAAGTAATAACGTGATACGTATCAAGTAATAACGTGATACGTATCACGTAATTACTTGATACGTATCACGTTATTACTTGATACGTATCACGTTATTACTTGATACGTATCAAGTAATTACTTGATACGTATCACGTTATTACTTGATACGTATCACATTATTACTACATAAGCCCCCCAAAAAAATTTTCTCCAGGTGTCAGCAATACGCTTCCGTATTTCATTAGCAAGGAACCACGCTACAAAACACAAGTTTAAGTTTTTTATTGATGAAAAGATGAGGGATGAGGGTTGTAGGGTTGAGGGAAGAAAGGGGATGTAGGAAAGATGATAAGGGATGGAGGGATGAGGGGATGAAGGGATGAATGAATGTAGGAGAGAAGTAGGGATGAGTAGATGAAGGGAAGATGGAAGTAGGGATGATTGGAAGGGATGTAGGGATGGAGGGATGAGGGGATGAATGAATGTAGGAGAGGATGAATGTAGGGATGAGTAGATGAAGGGAATATGGAAGTAGCAATGATAGGAAGGGATGGAGGGATGAATGAATGTAGGAGAGGATGAAAGTAGGGATGAGTAGATGAAAGGAATGTGGAAGTAGGGATGATAGGAAGGGATGGAGGGATGAGGGGATGAATGAATGTAGGAGAGGATGGAAGTATGGATGAGTATGAAGGGAATATGGAAGTAGGGATGAGGGGATGAAGGGATGAGTGGAGCTGAAGGATGTTGTCCGAGGAGAGTGCTGAAGGGCTTGGGATGAGAAGACTCTTGCGTGGGGTTTGGCCTTCGGGAACGGTTTACTTGTTTTCCTTCCCGAGCCCGACGATGAACCCCAAAAGTCGCTGGATTAATAAAACAAGGACATGTGTGAGCTTGGAATAAGTCACTGAGGTTGTTGCGGATGTATGCCAAGTAGGCTCGGAGCAAGAACTGATGTTGGGCTGAGATTAGAGTTAATTTGCGAATAAACTGCAGGATAACTAGAGAGTGAGAACGGTCCTTGTTAATCATGTCCACGACTGTAATGTTATCAGTGTGGATGATTTCGACCATTCAGTCCCCAAAGGATCGCAAGGACGAGGAACCCCATAAGAAACCGAAGTAAAACGGAACTGAGACGCTTGTGAGCTGGAAATGAATTCCATGTCGGACAAGCAAGTCCGGATGGTAGAAAGACGGATCCAGAGGGTGGAGCGAGAATAGGTAACGAACAGACGGAGGGATACGATGTCGAGAGATGAACTATGGAAGATGGCAAACTACGTGGAAAGCGTGAGAAACTGCTCCGCTGTGAGAAGAAGCGGACGGGGAGCGAGGAGCTAAGCCGAAAGAACAAAGGATGATGACGATGATGAAGACGATGACTATGAAAATGACGAAGATGTCGACGATGACAAAGAAGAAGACGATGAAGACGACGGTCAACACTTAGCCACGCCGCGGCTGCGTGAGAACACCGATGAAGAGGAAGATGATGGTCAGCACTCCGTAACAGCTGTGGCTGGGTGAAAGCGCCTCGAAGATAAAGATGATGAACGTCAGCACTTCGTTACAGCAGTGGCTGCGTGAAAGCGCTTTGAAGACGATGATGATGGTCAGCACTTCGCAACAGCCATGGCTGTGTGAAAGCGCTTTGAAGATAATGATGAAGACGGTCAGCACTTCGTTACAGCCGTGGCCGTGCGAAAGCGCAATGAAGATAACGAAGATGATGGACAGCACGTTGTTACAGCTGTGGCTGAGTGAAGGCACTTCGAAGACAATGATGACGATGGTCAGCACCTCGTCACAGCAGTGGCAGCGTGAAAGCACAGAGATGACGAGGATGATGATGAATGGTCAGCACGTAGGTACGGCAGCGGCCGTGTGAAAGCACTAAAACGATGAGGATGACGATTGACAATGTACGGCACCTCGTGTCAGCCGAGGCCGTGTCAAGCGCTCAGAAATTATGAAAGGATGAGGGACGAGGGATGAGGGATGAGGGGCCGTAGGGAGGAAGGGACGAGGGGACGAAGATCTGATTGCCTGCGTTGGGCAGGTCAACACTCTGTGACGCAGCGGCTGCGTGAGAGCACCGAGATGATGAGGATGATGATGACTGTCAGCACATGGTACGGCTGTGGCTGTGTGAAAGCACTAAGACGATGAGGATGATGAGGACGATCGACAAAGTTCAGCACTTCGTGTCAGCCGAGGCCATGTGAAGTGCCCAGAAGATGACGAATGGATGAGGGAAGAGGGGCTGTAGGGAGGAAGGGATGAGGGGATGAAGATCTGATTGCTTGTGTTGGGCTGGTCAACACTCCGTGATGCAGTGGCCGCGGGAGAGCACAGCGATGACGAGGATGATGACTGACAGCATGCCGATATAGCCGTGGCCGTGTGAAAGCGCCTTGAAGATAATGATGATGATGATGATGATGATGACGATGGTCAGCACTTTGGTACAGCTGCGGCTGCGACAAGCACTGTGATGAAGAGGAAGATGATGAGGGTCAGCACGTAGTAACGGCTGCGGCTGCGTGAAAGCACCGTGACGACGAGGATGACGATGGTCAGCACATAGGTAAGCTGAGGCTGTGTGAAATCACCATGATGAAGAGGATGATGACAACTAGTGATGACGTCCAGCACTTTGTGTCAGCTGAGGCCGCGTGAAAGTGCATTGAAGATGATGGATGGATGAGGGATGAGGGGCTGAAGGGAGGAAGGGATGATGGGATGAAGGAGGAAGTATGGGAGAAGGGAGGAGGGGATGAAGGGATGTGGGGATGAAGGGATGTGGGGATGAAGGAAAGACGTAGGGATGAGGGGAAGTAGGGATGAAGGGATGGAGGGGTGGGGACGTAAGGATGAAGGGATGAAGGGGTGAGGGATGTAAGGACGAGGGGAAGTAGGGA
The DNA here is from genome assembly GCA_038048925.1 of Garcialebias charrua. Lineage (NCBI taxonomy): Eukaryota > Metazoa > Chordata > Actinopteri > Cyprinodontiformes > Rivulidae > Garcialebias > Garcialebias charrua. The sequence goes on from JBBPBX010005931.1 coordinate 69,615, forward strand.
TGAAGGGACGGAGGGGTGAGGGAAGTAAGGATGAAGGAAATAGGGGTGACAGGATGAGGGGACGGGAGGAAGGAGGGACGAATGGAGCGAACGGAAGTCGCCGAAGGAGAGTGCGAAAGGGCGCGTGATGCGAAGACCCCTGCACGGGGAGCCAACAAGAAAGGAGGCATGGGAAGAGTGGAGGGGGTAGAGTAGCTGGGGAAGTTCCGATAAAGGGGTTGCGGGCACGACCGGCAATGTGAACTGGCTCTCACTGGGGGGAGCAGTCGCCATGACAGAAGGTCCTGCGGGATCTTGGAGCAGGTGTCCGAGGTGAAGCCGCGAGCGGTTGAAAAGCAGCTGAAACCAGATTGGAATGATGGGAAGAAGGGAGTGTAGATGGAGGGATGGATGGCGACGCTGCGAAGCCTGCGAAGGCCGGGACCGAAAGACGTTGGAGAAAGCAGGGGAAGTACAGATAAAGAGGTTGCGGTACAGGTGGTAATGTGACCTGGCACCCACTGGGGGGAGCTGCCGCCACGATGGAAGGCCCTGCGGTCGCTCGGAGCAGATGTCCGAGCCGAAGCCGTGGGCAATGGAAAAGAAGTCGAAACCGGATTCGGAATGATTGGAAGAAGAGAATGATGATGAGGGATGGGTGGTGATTTCGTAGAACC
>JBBPBX010005932.1:0-42271 GCA_038048925.1 Garcialebias charrua
ATACTATGTAGTAAAAACATGATACGTATATAGTAAAAACGTGATACTATGTAGTAAAAACGTGATACTATGTAGTAAAAACGTGATACTATGTAGCGTGATAAGTATAGATGTAGCATGCGCGTAGCCAGTTGTGTTGTGCGGGAGTTGTAGGCGGGACCACAACTCCCGCACAACACAAGTTCTGTGTTAAGAGAGGTGGAAAGAGAAGGTATGGAGACGCCGCTAATGTCGAACCGGTTAACACCATAGACTTAATATGCCTGTGGTTAACACAAACTCCTTTTTTATTTTATTTATCCAATTAAAAAAAAAGTAAAATAAGTTAACCCAGGTCAGGTTCGAACCCGGGTCGTTGGGGTGGAAAGCAGACACGCTATCCATTGTGCCACCAAGGCATGTGGCGTTTTGCAGGTCTACTATATATTTAAAGGAACCGCCCCTCCTAAAATACTGGCTACGTGCATGCTACATCTATACTTATCACGCTACATAGTATCACGTTTTTACTACATAGTATCACGTACGTTTTTACTACATACGTATCACGTTATTACTACATAGTAACACGTTTTTACTACATAGTATCACGTTATTACTGCATATGTATCACGTTTTTACTACATAGTATCACGTTTTTACTACATAATATCACGTTATTACTACATATGTATCACGTTTTTACTACATAGTATCACGTTTTTTACTACATAAGCTCAAAAAAAAAAATCATGGTTGACTGCAATACGCTTCCGTATGTTTCTTATTGACTTTTTACATGAGCAATTTGGCGCCCAAGCTGCTTGCAGACAGTCTGGCACTAACCCCCACTAAGCACTTTAATTAGCACTACAACCACAGAGAGATGTGCATCAACAAATTCAAAAGACATTACATTCACTACCTTAGCCCTATCAGTAACTATTTCTAGCCTGAAATCAAACTTTACGCTCGTCTGCACGACATGTGGGCTTTACTTTTGTCCCATTAAGGTTGCATCTCTGTCATGTGACATACGAGTTCCCACAACACACACACACAAACTGCAGGGATTACACTTGCTATTTTCTCCTCTCACCTCCTCTGCTCCGACCGTTGGCACAGAGCTTACAGGACATGGCGGGATAAAGAAGCAAAACACAAAACAACTGAGCTTGGACACAGACCAAGATGAATGTAAGATGTAGGTGGATGCAAGTTTTTGTTTGGTACCTGTATTCATTTTTCCTGCTCCTCTTCAGACAGTTTAGAAAGGTGAAAGTTGTGCAGCAAATTATTTCCAACACTTGAAACAAGTTTGCCCAATCATATTTTCGTTATATTTACATTAGAATTATTCTAAAATCGTACACGATGTTTTGGAAATTTTGTCATAAATCTTGAATCTACTTAAGATTAAACTTAACGTACAAGAACCTAGTGGAATTTGACATGGCATATTAAGGCCATTGTAAATAAAATAATAAAAAGACTTGGTCCCTGTGAGTTTTTTTTTTTTTAACCTTTAAATTTGCCGTTTAGAACATCCAGAATGCCATTTTTAATCGGCAACTTGAATCCCAGAAAATGTTTGCCTTTTAACTTTAAAATGTCTAACAATCTTTGTAAAATTAAGAATTTTTAAAATGTGAACTTGAAAGTATTTTTTTTTACAGTTAATGTCTTTAACCATGAAAAATGCAAGTTTTTATCTTGCGAACTTGCAACTTTCAAACATAAGAAAATGTCTTTTTCTTTTACTAATGTGTCCCCCATGACTCAAAAAGTTAGAAGTGGGTAAAAGATAATGGATGAATGGATGGATGGATGGTTGGATGGATGGTTGGATGGATGGATGGATCGATCAATGACTAAAGTCACTAAAGAAGCTAATTTCTGAGATTTCTCTCCAAATTTTGCCCCCATCCACCAGCTTCTTTTTAAATACTATATTTTTTATACATTTTTATAAAGATCCTATTATATCATTACAGTATATGGAATAATCAATACCGATAACATGTTTTTATTGGAAAAAGTTTGCACTAACTCAGTAAAGAAAAAGGTGAAGAACATCTCAAACAGAGGCAAATGAGCTCAGTGTTCATCATCCCTAACAACTCTTCTCTGTCAGACTATTTAATGCTTGGCTGGAGACATTTTATCTGTATTGCAGTCATTGTATCCAAGGATAACTTTTCTATTTCCAAGTGTTTCAAAAGGGCAAGAGTTGCCATGCCTGCAATTTACAGAAAACACTACACGCCCTCCCTGAACTACACACAAAGCAGAATCTTCATCTGAGGCTCACGGTGCCGTGGTGTGAGACTGATTGTGTCACTAAAAGCATTTTCAAATGATCTTCTTTCACACAGCTATTTGTTTTACCCCACAATACAGCTGGTATTCCATCTGAAGGTGAAAGCTGCTGGGTTCCCACTGAGAAAGGGTGGAGCAGTGGGTGCTGCTAGGCAATAGATCAATGACTTCAAGTTCCCACTGAGAGATAAAGAAAGTACAGTGGGAAGCAGCAGCTGGGGCCTTAAAATAGCTCCTGTGATTGCAACACACCTTTAACCCAAATAACAGAGAGTCTGACCAAGACCTGCAGAGGTCTCGTCAATTTAGATTCCCTCGTGGCCTCAGTACGGATTGGAAACAAGAGAAATTTGTTTGTGTATTGTGGGTGCACTAATGTGTAGCGTGTCTGTGTCATCAATCAAACTGGTCAGATTAGAGAGCTAACCAGTAAAAGCTTGAAGGGAACGTCAGACAGTCAAATAAACATTCACACGTATCTGTCCACTTAACAAAAAGAGTTCTATTTGCTCAGTGACATAAAAACTATGAAATTTATTAAACAAAAGCTCAAACAAAACAGAATAAAATCTTATCTTTCAAAATGAATAATTCCTCTGCAGCTCAGATGTTTACATACAACATCAATAATCTATATTTATAATTCCGTATGCTCTGTTCTACAACTTCCTTCCACCAGTAAGGAGGTTCTACATTTCTTATGGTAGCGTCAGCCATTTGTCAGAAGTTTATTTAACTACATATTCTTATAGCATAAACAAAGCATGATTCAGCTCGTTGGCAGGGCTGTACTAAACAGGGAAGCCATAATTCATTGCCAGTGGTTGACAGGAGTATCAATGAGGAGCCAAGTCCAAAGCATGAACACAAACTTGCTAATTCTAGTGGCACCTATGGAGTTTCCAGTTCAACCAAATTTAATATGGCTGCGTTATGGCTTTTTAGTAGCAATAGCAAACTACAGGGAGTCCGCGACTTACAGCGCCCTCGACCTACGGCAACTCTGACAAATTTTTTTCTTCATCCATCCATCCATCCATCTTCTTCCGCTTATCCGGGGTCGGGTCGCGGGGGTAGCAGCCTAAGTAGGGAGGCCCAGACTTCCCTCTCCCCAGCCACTTGGAGCAGCTCCTCCGGGGGAATCCCAAGGCGTTCCCAGGCCAGCCGAGAAACATAGTCCCTCCAGCGCGTCCTGGGTCTTCCTCTGGGTCTCCTCCCGGTGGGACGTGCCCGGAACACCTCACCAGGGAGGCGTCCAGGAGGCATCCTAACCTTGGTGACCTTAGAATCGCTTCTCTGTTTTTTGCAGATGATGTGGTCCTATTGGCTTCATCAGCTCGTGATCTACAGCTTTCGCTGGAGCGGTTTGCAGCTGAATGCGATGCGGCCGGGATGAGGATCAGTTCCTCCAAATCCGAGGCCATGGTCTTGAGCCGGAAAAGGGTAGCATGCCCTCTCCGGGTCGGGGAGGAGGTCCTGCCCCAAGTGGAGGAGTTTAAGTATCTCGGGATCTTGTTCACGAATGAGGGAAAACTGGAGCGTGAGATCGATAGGCGGATAGGTGCAGCGTCCGCAGTGAAGCGGGCGCTGTACCGGTCTGTCGTGGTGAAGAGAGAGCTGAGTCAAAAGGCAAAGCTCTCAATTTACCGATCGATCTACGTTCCCACCCTCATCTATGGTCATGAGCTTTGGGTTATGACCGAAAGAACAAGATCTCGGATACAAGCGGCTGAAATGAGTTTTCTCCGCAGGGTGGCTGGACTCTCCCTTAGAGATAGGGTGAGAAGCTCAGTCATCCGGGAGGGACTCGGAGTAGAGCCGCTGCTTCTCCACATCGAGAGGAGCCAGTTGAGGTGGCTCGGGCATCTGGTTAGGATGGTTTTTCTTCATATTTTTATTAATTATGATGCGTGACGCATCATAATTAATAAAAATATGAAGAAAAAAATTTGTGTTTTGTTTTGTTTAAATGTTCTTTATTTCATGTGTACAGCACTTTGTTGCAGCTGTGGTTGTTTTAAATGGCTTTATAAATAAAGTATTATTATTAAAATTATTATTATTATTATTTTTTAAGCCGAATTACGTAGTTTCCGGTAGTTTCCGACAGTTTCCGGACGCCATGTTTAGCTTCTGTTAGCTCATCAGCCGTACCGTGTTGGTTCAGAGGTTGCTTCGCGCGGACACATTACCTCCAGCTGAACGGGGGGTTTGTGGTTGGATGGATATACGAAGGGAAAAGACGCAGTGGAACGTGTGAAGCATTAGACAGCTTAATGTGACCGGACAACCACCACCTAACATGCTAACGTTAGCTCCACCGGAGACAGGACCCGACAGGCCGCGGAGACGCCTGCTGCAGCCGTTAGCTCGCCTGATGTCTGCCTTTTAGCCTCCGATGTTTGATGGACACCAAACTAACATGCTAAAACACGGAGAAAGCTGCACATCCTTTTTGGAGGGACGACACCGAGCTAACGGAGGGCTAACGTGCGCAGCTATGGCACAGCTAATGCTAACGCGGCTCGGAGCCTGCTTGACCAGCTCAAAGTAAGAAATTAATTATTTTTTTTATCCAAATGTGTTTTTTGAACTGTGTTAGGATAGGCGACGTGCTTGGTAACTGTACAGTAATGTACATGTACGTGTAGGCTCGGGTGGTCCCCGACTTACGTCAAAATCGGGTTACGAACGGCCTGTAGGTCCGGAACTCATTCGTAAGTCGTGGACTCCCTGTAATTGTTAGCTTTATTGTCAGTTTGCATCTCAATAAATCAGTCACATGCTCCTTACTGTACAATGTTTAAATAAAAAGCTAAGAAAAAAATGATTGGCGTGTAATGTAATAGTTAGCCTGAATAGATTAGCAAATCTCACTTGTTTCCAGACTTGCAGCTGGAATACAGTTAAGATAGGTTTTATGTCATGCGCAGATCTGAGTCCTGGCTTCTGGGATATCATTATGACTTTTTTAACTAAACAATCACTTTATATTTTTTTCAGTGCTTTCCTTGGTAAATGAAGATGATATTTGTTTAAGAAAAATAGCTATTTTTTCTGTAAAAATTATTCCTACCAGTGAATCTCCAAAACATCTCTTAAGCATTTTCCCATATTTTTCTATGTCTCATAATTATTGTTTCTGAATCAAGTTGCCTGTTTAGCACCTAAAAATGTTTCTTTACCCTATTGCAATCACATGAAGTAGGGGAAAGTAGCTATCTAGTTATGGTTCCCTCAACTGAGTCAGAGCTTCACAAATGTAATCGTGTGAGAGCTTAACAAGAAAAGACGAGACTCAGCTTTTCCCTGACCCAGAAAATAAAACATAATCAGCATGCAATGAGCAGGCAAACCCTAAATGGGACCGTAAATAAAAATAAAGTACATAATTAGAAAGAGGATAGTTCTGGACAAGTTTGCTCATTAGAATAAATCTCCATGCTGTTGTTTTGTGTGTTCACCACTAAGACTTGGTCGACTAAACCAGCTCCACAGCAGAGCTGCTTCTGCCAACACAGAGCATCTTTTTTTCCCTCACTCTTTCTCATACAAATTTTATTTTCTAAAACTGTTTGCCTCCTACTGCTTTGTCTGTTTCTTCCGACCTCCCTCTTCCTCCACTCATTTCTGCCCTCCTCTGTCTTTTTTCTGCTTTCTCAGGGTCAATTAAGCTACAGTAACTAAACAGCAGTTCCCGCTGTCACATTCCATCCAGGCGTCCCCTTGAGTGACTACAATTTTTGCTGAAACAAACAGGCTTTGAAGGACCCAGCTTCAGCAGCTATTACCATATGAACAACCCACTTGCTAAAGCACAATGAACTACCTTGACAGAGTTTCTTTGGCCGCAGGCTGTCCTTCGTGGAGCTGTGTTATTAATGAGGTATGAAGAAGGGTCTGTGTTGTCTGCCCTGGTTTTCTTCCATGCGCTCCGGCCTGCATCATGGTCTACCTGCTTCTGCTTCTTCAGCATTGCAAGACTCACCTCATGAGAGGTCAGCAGAGCTGCAAACATACATACTAGCACAAGCACGGCTCACTACACAAAACCTCACAGCATGGGTAGGCATAACATGAAACGTGAAGCAAAAACTTTCATGTGCACACTCAAGCACAGATTTTCACACAAAAACATGCCCCCAGCTTCAACTACAAGAGCCCTGTACTGCACACTGCAGGCCCGCTTCCATCAAAGCAATGTCCAGAATACGTTCAAGACTTTTTTTTTGCATCCAACGCAATGTCAGTAAAAATAAAAATAAAACAATACAGACCAAACAGGTCATTCAATGACAGCTTTAACAAGAAAGTAAGAGATACTTCTCATTGTTGTAATTAATTTGTTTTAGAGGTTTACATTTTTCATTCAACTTTATTTAGACAGGTTAATCCCACTGAGCCTCGAGGACTCATTTACAAGAGAGACCTGATTTTAACAAAGAATGATGACAACAGTGGACAACAACAATGGACAATCATAAAAGAGGTATACAGATTTTTTTGAACACAAATTAAAATAAAATGGCAACCAAAAGGACAGTCAAAAGGAAAAAAGTAGCAAAAAAAAAAAGCTAGATTTTGTATAAAACTAAAAATAGGAACATGTTTGCATTGGATTTTCCCAGGAACTTAACAAATGTTTAAAGCCACTTAGAGAGGTCAAGGTTGAGAGCTTCGGATCGTTTTGCAAGATATTCTAGGAAGCAGGAGTGGAGTAGGAGAAGGCCTAGTTCAGTCCTCACTGAGGGGACACTGCATGTACCGTATTTTCTGGTGTATAGGTCGCACCGGTGTATAGGTCGCATTGTCCAATTATCACCAATAGATTGGAAAAATCCCTAGATAGGTTGCACCGGTGTATAGGTCGCACCTACGTTTAGCTCTGCTGCAAATGTCTGCCACAGGAGCGCACAGCAAGGCTTTTAAGAAGATTAACACTTAAAAACAATTATTTGTTTGATAAAAATTATAGCAAATATGTGTCTGAGCTGAACTTTTCCTTAATAAATGAACGTAATTGTGAAATGAGCTGGATTTAAAAATTTGTTTCGCCGAAAGTGATAACAAGCCATATATAGGTTGCACCGGTGTATAGGTCGCAGGCCTTGAAAAAACCATAAAAACGTGCGACCTATACACCGGAAAATACGGTAATGATGTCCTGAGAGCGCACGCTGTAGCTGCACTCACACAGAGACATGTAGGAGGAGATGTATGAAGGCAACAGAACAAGCAGTGATTTAAAGATGAAAATGTACCAGTGGGAAAGTCTGCGTGAAGTGAATAATGTAACTAAGGAAGTCTTTCGGACGAAAGACAAAATGTTTCTACTTTTTTGTTTTGTTTTGATTTTTGAATGTCCAGAGGACCAGACTTAGCTTTTTTAGATTAATAATGTCCAGTTAACCAGTGAATACAGGGTGCAGTGGTGGGTACGGTACGGTAATTACAGCCAGTTATGAATCTTAGCGCACTGTGATAGACAGCATCCAACATCTGCAGGGTGCTAGCATTCATGTAAATAATGTCACCGTAGTCAATGGAGGGAAGGAAAGTCACAGCTACAAGGTGTTTCCTAGCATTCAGAGATAAACAGGATCTATTTCTGGAAAAAGAAACCCAGTTTAATGCCCAGATGCATGCTCAATAATCCAGGTAGAAAAATCTAAAAGGAAGTCTTTCGGACGAAAGACGAAACGTTTCTACAGGTCAAAAAGGCGTTCAATTCAAGATCAACTGGACTTTATTTGTTTCTACAGGTTTTTTTTGCTTTGTTTTGTTTTGATTTATGAATGTCCAGAGGACCAGACTTAGCTTTTTTAAACCCAGTTTAACTTTCAGTTCCTTTACTAGAGGTTCCACGTGAAGCTTAAAAGAGAGATGCGAATCAAGATAACCAAATATTTGTAGGAATCGACAAACTCAATATGGACACCATTTGAGGATAAAATCAGAGGAACCGACTTCCTGTTTGAAAACAGCATCCCTTTGGTTTTATCGGCATTTAGGACAAGCCTGAGATGGAACAAATCTGACTGGATGATGTCAAAGGAAGAATGCAAAAGCTGGAAAACCTTAGCATCTGTTTTAATTTGACAATAAATAAACAATTGTGTCATCAGCATAGAAATGTAGGGATGCATCAGGGATGTTCTGACCTACATTACATATGTAGATTGTAAAGAGGGTGGGTCCTAAGACTGAGCCTTGTGGTACACCATTGTTTACTGTTAAATAATGGTGTGTGTTTTCTTTTACAAATGGCTTCCATGAAGTACACTGAACAACACCTTGGTAATGAGCATGAGGTATTGTGCAGTACTTTAAAAGACAAAAATGAGCAAAGAACAAAAATATTGCTTTTGTTTACCACCAAGAAATTGCAGAAACATCTGGCGCAGCAGTTATTTCTAACCACGTTACTCAAATCTGTGTTCTTGTCTTACAAGGACAAGCTGAACGTGTGTCTAATATTTCCTGGTGCACCTGCAGGCAGGTAGACCTGCTTTTGTTGTGCCCTGATACTTTCCTCTGTATTTCTTTACTCTAAAGGCTGAGAGAACAACTCTGCAGTTGTATCGACTGAAACACAGAAGGAGGAAGTATCCCATGGTTCGGTCGCGCACCCAACATGAGTTTGTTTCTTATCTTTACACTTGATCTTTTCAGGGGAAGACGTCTGGTTGAATGGTTCTTTGTGACGATGGCAGAAAAGTAATCAGATTTGATTGAAAACATTTTAAAAAAGCACTCAATGGAGCAAACCTGATCTATAGCACTGTTCAATTTGGAAAAGATCACCCGCTGCAGCTAGATTTACCTGCATCAATAGCTCACCAGATGGCCTAAATTTTTTTAATTGACAATATATTCATGCTAAAAGGGGTTTTATTCATTTGACTGCACTCCTATGCTTACTAAAACCATATTATAAATAAACATAAAACTCAGATGGTGTGATAAAGTGCAATATTGTGCAAAAAATTTGTAACATAACTAGTTTCACAACTCCCAGTAAGGAGTGATGAAGCCAAAAACAGTCAAACCAGATCAAACCTGCATATGTGACAAGAAGAGAAGCTTTCCTAGACTTGTTTTAATTAAAACGTTTGACTCATGCACCGTTTTTCTACCATGACTAAGAAATATATAACGCAAATAGTTTAATTTAATTACCGAATATGCTGAAAAAGATGTGGATTTTGGCAGTTTATTCTAATTTTAAACATTTTTTCCAATTCTATACTGTAGTTTGTTTTTGGTAGCAAACGCCCTGAATAGACTTCTCAGAATCCAATTAAATTAATGTTTGAATATTATCTCTACACATGTTCTATGAAATATTATTTTATAAGTATTTTATGAATTTTTATTCATAAATGTTTTATGAAATATTATTTATGCAGAATCGAGAGAGATAGGCAAATATCCTCAAAAGAATATCACAGCTCAAGAGACTTCACAGGAAACTATTTTCTGTTTAAAAACAAATGTTCTTTATTTTAACCACAGAAAATCAAATAGCAAGCAAGCCAGAAAACAAACAAGTAACACACTTACATACAATGATTAATGCTTAAACAAAGATTTCTTACCATTTGACAATGTGGATTGGGAGAGCCGTTTCAATCCCGAGGCAGAATTAGCATTAAACAAACACGGACGATTACTTTCATCGCCAGTAGACTCTCAACTCTGGGAGCTCAGCCTGTTTCTTTTTATCCCTTTAGATAAGGATTGCTTGCGAAACAGAGTTTGGCCAGGCCCTTTCCACAAGCAATGCATTATCTTTAGGAACTAGAGTAACAAAGCTCCGGAGATGACTTGATCAATACTGACTATTCCTATGATGATGAAATCAGCACAGTTTAACTTCTTATCTCCCAGCTCCCCGGTAGTGACAGACAGGAAAATCACACACAATGTCTGGATGTCTCCGACTTTTTAAGACTGATCAGAGAACAAACTTATTTATTCATTATTCAACACATATAAACCATATCAGCTGTCAGCATGAAATATGACCAAAATCTTCACATTGTCACAACGGAAGATATTTCCTCTAACCGTTTTCTGTTAAATGGCTGAAATGGCTCAATGAGTGTCAAAATAGTTGCCAATTAAGTTTTAGCTGCTTTTCCTAGCAGATTAATCGGCTAATTGCTTCAGTCTTCGTTCACAGATCCCAGCTGACCTCTCATTAAACTACGTCTCCGGCAGGCATCTGATTCCAACGAAACAAAGAAAACCTGAGTCAGAGAATCCAGCTTCTCGTGGATCACATCTTCCCCTGACCGCAAAGTCATCTGACTCCCAGCACATGTCCGGCTCACACGTTACTTGATACCCAGAATCCACATAAAAACTCAGATAGTAGATAAAGGGATAAAACCCAGCTGATGGCGCATAAACTATAGGCAAAATGTGCACGGGTAAAGTTTAAAGTGTAACATACGTTCATCTGTTTATGCATACCTCCATCTTTAGAAATTTCTTAATCTATGTAGAGCTTTTAACTGTAATATTATTTGACTAAAGCCTTTTATCTCGGTGAACATATTTGTTCATCATAAACCACAATAAATCCCCTCAGGGATGGAAAAAGTTCCTTCTACTACAAGATAATAAAACCCATTATTTGTCCTCTTATACAAATGGCTGCAATGCAGGTGCACATCTCTTTCTGCCCATTTGAGAGATAGCTATCAGTTAAAAGTGTAACCAAAACCCCTTCAATCACCAGGTCCGGCTTTTTTACTCTTCATTACATCCCAGTGTGAATAAAGTCTCCTTTTAGCTCTGTTTACTTGGAGCATATGGCAGGCCCACGATAATCAACAAGCTGTTCCCACGACTAACCTCACCATGGTTTTGTTGCTGCGCTCTTATGACCCCATCATATGATGATAATGTTTAAGCACGTCGGAACCATGAGCTGAACTCATGATGAAAGTGTTTTTTTTTTTGGCTAAAAGAGGAAGGCTGCAGCAATCTTTGGAAGCAGAGAGAAAACACAAGCACACACACACATAAAGAGGAAGTATTAATGATTTAATTGATTACTATCTCTCCAGTAGTTTCTGTACCTTCATTATCTGTAACACAATGCGTCCTGGGGAATTAATAACCATAGCCAATGGCTATAAAAAGCTCCTGAGAATCGGCTAACATCCTAGCCTCTAAAATCAATATCTCCTCCAACCACAATCTTTATTTATACCCAGTAAGGTGGCGCAAGGAATTAAGAATGAAAAATAGATGAGAAACTATGGAAGCTACTCTTTCTGGACATTTTCTCCATGCATGCGTGCTCTGGATTTCCTCCCACAGACCATAAACATGCATGTCAGGCTGATTGGTGACTCTAAAATTGTACCTAGGTGTGAGTGAGAGAGTGAATGGTTGTTTTGTCTCATTTGTCTATCCCTGTGATGGACTTGCGACCCGTCCAGGGTGTACCCCGCCTCTCGCACAGTGATAGGTGGACATGGGCACCATGACCCCCCACGACCTGAAAAGGATGAAGCGGGTAAAAGATAACACATACTGTAGATGGATGGATGGATGGACTAAACCACTGTCACTACATCTTATCCAAATCATGCAGATTACAAAGGTTTTTATGGTAAAAATCCACTATGTTGCCTTTCCGTTATGTTGTTTGGATAAAAACAACACATCTTCTCCCGTTTTAGCCACTTTAATGCCATATAACGGTTTATTAATTCAAAGCACTAGTTCCCATGTGCCCATCCTTTCTGCTCCACTGATGCTGTCATCGCTGCCTGGGCAGTATTTACTGTAGTAATTAGCCCAGTGTTAAAAGCATGGAAATCACCGTGATGAAGGAGTACGGTAACTGTGTGACTGCCTCCAGGGTGGAGCAAGCAATGAGAACATCGAGACAAAAAGTCATATCATACAAGTGGAGGAGAAAGGAGGGGGTGGGGGGGGGGTCCTCTGCAGGTAATTGAGGCCATGTAAGCTGCTTCTTACAATCACCCCAAATAAGACTGAGAAGCTGTAAGAGTGGAAATGAAAAAAACTGAAACCCTGCTGTGAGCTGCTCTCTGTAATCAGCACACCTCTCCATCCAGGAAGAAAAATGAGGAATGAGTATAAAATAAAATAAAACACACAACAAATTTAAATACCTTTTCTGGTACTTAGTGCAAAAATGGAAAAATTATGCCAAACATATGCAACATATTTAAAAAGAGAAATGTTAGCTGCTTAATTATTTCAGAGATGTCGTTTCAATGTTTGGTTTGTTGCTTTAAAGTTAAGATATTTTCCAATAGGGGTTATGAACAATTAATATCCAATTAGATGTAGATCGCTCTTTAAACAACCTCGGCTTATTTCTGACCCGTTTGACGAATTAACAACTAACTAGTAGTTGTGCAAATTGTGTTTTATGAACACATATAATGCCATAAATAGCGCGTTAAATTGTGAATCATATATAGAACTTCATGCAAGGAAAAACAGCCGCTGTAACATTTTTACTGCACCCTGAGGAGCTTCAGACAGGAATATTTTCATATTACTGCTGAAATAATGATATAAATCAAAACTGCTGGTAATTTACAGGTTTATACATGGGCATTCACATGAAGAGCAAATTATTTATTTAAAACTGAAGTTGTTTTAAGATAGCAGCAATCCATTGGTGTTAGCCCAGCTTGAACTGTTAATTTGTCAGTCTGGTCCAAATTCAAATTCAAACGTATTTCTCTGAACTGAGATTGTTCAAACCTCTTTACAACAGGTAAGCCGTTTATTCTTTATTTCACACAACCTTATTTTAAAAGATCTGAACAATTCCTGTAAGGTCTTGCTTTACTGAGCACAATTTCAAAGCATTGACACACGTTGGAGCTCTGGCATCCTAACGTACATAAAGAATCCAACGATTGGGAACAACATCCTCATTCTTCACAGTGTTGTAATGAGCTCAGATAGCTTTGTCTCACTTTTGTCTGGGACTGTTCATTTACTAAAAGTTAAAGGTCATCCAGAGTTAACACACATGCGACTAGAAAAAACACATATCCTTCACCTGCTCATGTCTGAAACAGATGACTGCTACTGCGGCGCCAGAGTGAACACACCAACATGTCTCATCTTATCAGTAAGAAAAAAACTGTTTGTTCTAGATAGAGTCTGCAACAACCGACAAGCTTTGCTAGAGGGAATTCAGCTGGTCCAGGATGACTATAAAGGAAAGAGCAGAAAAAGTAAAATCATCCCAGTGCAGGGGAGGGATGAAGATCAATGTCAGGTACAGGCAGAATGACAACATAGGCCTACACCACAAGATCAGCTTAAACTACAAACTCCCAGTCTTATCTAGGTCAGAGCTACACCTCCAAACACTCATCCCACCTCCTTTCTTTGCTGTCTGCTGTCTTTGTTGCGCTGCGTGGTGATGTAATGTACTGTAATTTTGCAGTGTGATTTAAAGATGGAGACCAGATTGCTGATTTTTTTTTTTTAAACACACAGCCAAAGCAACCACACTTTCTTTGTAAAGCACAGTAAATAGCCCTTAAATGCAAGTTCAAACAAGGCTGAAGTGTGTTTGTAATCTTATGTGGTAGATTTAAATGTGCAAAGTTGCAGAAAGCGTCAACCTGGAAATTTAAGCAGATGTTGGGTTTAGATAACCTCACCTCACACAGTGTTACTATCTGGTTACCAGGCTTGAATTACTGGACTAGCATAGATCAAATATATGCAGGGTTAGTTCACATGTTCCATAGCTTGACAAAAAAAAACACTCACACACACACACACACACACACACACACACACACACACACACACACACACAGAGAAGGAACAGAGAAGGATGACAGTGAGAAACTGATGGGGGTGACTAATGGATTGGCTATTTTCTGTTTCTTTTTCTACCTGTTGGTGTGCAGAAAACAGCATTTCAAAGCTTTATGTAAACAGCATTTGATGATGAAAACACACATACACACACACATGCACACGTACTATAATCATCTGGTAAAACCGGATTAATTCACCATCATGAAGATGCTGACTTATCAGATCCTCCTCCTTAAAGTTCCAAATGATGAGGTGATCATCACCGTATTTTCACTTATTTTCTCAAAAATCAACTGGTGAGCCTTATAATCAGGTTTGCCTTATGTATTAATTCTGGTTGGGCTTACTGACCTTGAACCAATTTTATGTGGTTATTGTGAATTAGATGAATAAAGTTTGACTTATCTAACTGTTTTGTTTGCTTAATGCTCCTTATAATCCGGTGCGCCTTATAGTCTGAAAAGTACGGTAATACGGATAAATTGAAGAATTAGTGGGTCTTTTTTATTATTTAGACATTTTTATTGACATTTATAAATGTATTTAACATATAAACCCACTTCAGTTAATAGTTGAGTTAATTTAATTTAGTCAAATTAAATGCTTTTTAAACAAAACAAAAAAAAGAACAAAAAACTAATTTAAAAAAAACACTAAAACAAAGGGAGTGAAAGTGGTTTTTGTTACATTCAATATGTCATTCAGAAATTACCAGGTCTAGATATGGTCTACGTGATTTTATATAAACCATCCATTTCTTCCAGTGTAAAATAAATTGGTCCTTTTTGTCGTTCACTTCTGCAGTTATTCTCTCCATCCTGTATGTGTCCATTGTGATGTCCAATATGTTCAATGGTGGGCTCTCCAGTGAAAGCAAATTTTTCGTGAGGTTTTTTTTGCACGCCACTAATAAAATATGAAACATATACGTATTTATCTATCTTTGACCATCCTTCAGGTGTGAGTCCAAAAGACAAAACTTTACTTTCTAAAAGCAGTTGACGTCCAATGATATCTTATGTATATGGTGATACGCTTAATGCGCCCTATAGTCCAAAAAATACGGTAATATGGATAAATTGGATCATTGGTTGGTCATTTTGGTCTAACTAAACCAATTTTATGGATTTTGGCACCAGATTAGCTGAGGATGAAAAATGGTGGAACTGTGTATATTACGTATATGCAGCAACCAACCAAAGTTGGTTTCACTTTAAAGTACATGTATTTTAAACTCTAAACACATAAATTAACACTTTGTACATGCAATCAAAGCACAAGCTTCACAAACACCCTAGAATTCACATAGTGAACAATTCTGTCAGCAAACCTTAACAGGTTTAGAAAAGCAGCACAGCTTTTTTTAAATAAAGACCCCCAGTAGGATGAACGAATCAACCCAAGCTTGCTGTGAACATTATCAGAGTGGAGGGATGAATGAATGCATTGACATGCAGGGAACAACTTCTCTCTTCCTGCCGCACAGCTTGTCTGTCTTCCTGCGTATCAAACCTGCTCGCCTGATTACCTGCCCACACACAGAGCACCTTTTGTTAGTATTAAAGGGGGACGGATGGGGCAAGGTGAAAAATTGTTTCATTTCACAAGAATTCATTTTGAAAGGGAGATTTGTGGGGTTTTCTGTAAAAGAGCTTCACTCCCTGCCTCCGTCACTAACGGTGCAGGCTGTTTGTTTGACCCTCTCTGACTTTTTACGTGTCTTCTTAAATATCCAAGTTCTGTGAGTTTGTGCATCATTCTGAGCTCCTAAGTTGTCTGCATGGACGTCAGACTGTATGAATTTGTCTGTCGCTACTTTCCAAAGTCCTTTTCTTTAGAAACAAATCAAACATTTTCTGCACAGAACTTGCAATTAAGGTTTACATCTGCAATGTTTGGGATCTGCAACCTTTGCGATAAAAAGAGCCATTTTTGCCACTTTGCTTACTAATTACGATGTCCCGAGCCACAAAACCTGCTACAACTGTCAACTGGTGGTCCGTGGGGCGGGCCACTACAAGTTTGTTGGAGATGGCTTTTCTGGCCATTGGGGGTGATATTATAAAATGAAAAATGTCTTTCATGTCATTCATTGCTATTTTTAAATTGCCAGATTGCATACCAGATTCATGTAAAGAAAGAAAACGTATATAATTTTTAACTATTTTATAAAAACTAAAACACTGAACTCTGCCGGCCGATGTGTGTTCTCTTAATTGTTGAAGAATTAGGTATCCTACTTAAAGCATGAAGTTAAAGACTGTAAAATTAAGCCATGTTTGTCGGATACACTATTACATTTTTAAAGAAAAATACTTATGTTTACTTTCACTTTGTTTTTTTTATGCTTTATTCTTAGTGTTATCACCATATTCCTTCTCAGCAGCTTGTCTTAAAGAGATTCCAAAACATTCTGGTGGCTTTGAGAGAAAGATCAAACTGTGAGACTGGATGATGCAGTCCACATGTTTTATACCGTGTATTTGTACTATTCTTCACATATTTGAAAATGACAGGAAATCTGCTAAAACTGGCCATTTTCATTGTTGGCAATAATTTAAATACAATTCAGTTTTATTTTAGTTTTGGTCAAAATCTGAAAGAGCCGCTGCAGAGGTACCAAAGAGCTGCATGTGGCCCCAGAGCCGCAGATTGCAGACCCCCGACCTAGACTTTGAATTCTAGTTTCAATTATTATGTTTTTTGTATTTATTCACATTTTTATTGACCTAGTTTAGAAAATTGAGTTGCAAAGTTGTTGTTTCTTAAGAAAAAAACTTGCTTAGTGCACAAATGTGAGCACTTCTTGCGAAGAAATACTAAACGCCTCAACTGTCATTAAGAAGTGAAATTTGTAAATAGAGTAGAAAAACTATTTATTTGCGTTATGTCTTTTTAAACTTAAAATATTTGTAGACCGTATGGCCAAAAACAATGTGACAAATAAATTCACAGCATTGTAAAGTACAGAATAAGTAACTTTTAGTATATAAAATTTCGTCTGTGTATGGGAACATATGCAGATGACAGGAATAGACATTATTATTATTATTATTATTATAAACAGTTACTTATAGAGCTGCACAATATTTTATAAATGAATTGCCTTTTTTTTGTGCAATATCAATATCACAATGTAATAGGATTGCAATAAATGCCATTTTATGGTAATGATTTGTGGTGTGTGTGTGGGGGGGGTCTGTGTGTGTGTTTGTGTCTGTGTTCGGTGTGCGTTATAAATCAATATTTACAAAACACAAAATATTTAACAGCTTAAACATGTTCGTCGTGAGTCATGTTTGAACAATTATTGGAACTTGATTGAAGCTAAAATAATCCTCTTGGATCAACACTGCTGAGGTTTGGCATGTTTAAATTGAGAATACTTTTTCATTACTTTTCCTTGACTCTATGGGTAAATGTCACTGCAATTAAATGCGGCGTGTAGGTGTCCCTTTACCTTGACCTCCTTTCTTCACACGGTACTTTAGAATATTGATGTTAGTCTGAAAAGGCATCTCTAGTAGGAGCATTAAATCATTAAAGTGGTCCTTGCATCCCATTCACTAAATACTTGACAAAACAAACTACACATATTTATTTATCTATTTTATTTTGTTTTTTGTTTCTTTGTGTAAATAGGATTTCTTAATTCACTTTCTGTCGGCTTGCAAGTCTCCTCATTTACCTATCAGGCTTCCTCCCAGAGTCAACTCAGGCTGCTGTCACCCCATACATTTAATCAGTCCAGCAGCCCTAACTATACTGTGTGTGTATGTGTGTATGTGTGTGTGTGTGTGTGTGTGTGTGTGTGTGTGTGTATGTGTGTGAGTGGGCCTTTGTGAAGCCTCCACTCAGCAGAGTGGTGATAAGTACTCCCAGCCCAGAGTTCTGCATGAGCTGATGGACAGACAGGCCAAGAACACTGGGGGCCTTGTGGCTGAATGTGTGTGTGTTTGAATGAATGTGTGTTAGTGTATGTGTGCATTGTGGTGAAAAGGGGGGAAGACGGAAGGCAGTGTCTGGGGACTAGTGTGTGTATGTGTGTTGTTGTTTTTTTTGCCAGCCATGCCACCAGATCATGCCACATGGCTGCAATTTGTTCATTAGCTATGTAATAAATGTACACACACACACACACACAAAGGTAATATTGTTCGGAGTTCTGCCTGATTGGATTGTGAAATAGAGGACCCTCTGGGGAATCACTTGTAGTCTGCCAGCCTCTGTGACCGAGAGAATTTCTTAACAAGGCTTGAGACAACCTCAGGAAGCACGCGCAGGTTGGATTTTTTTTCTGTTTGCACAATGAAACAATGTGACTAAAACATCCTCGACTGTGAAATGTTTTGAATTTGAGAGAAATCTGATTGTCTTTATTTGTTAAATTTTGAATGTTCGTGTAAATGAAAACTTAAAGTCAATGGACGGCTTTGCCAAACAGCTGGAAATAATCAATATTCATCCTGAGCCAATAATGAGTGATCATCATCAGCATGTCAGATGAGCCAAGGAGGGTTTCTCTAATAATTACCCAGTGTCAGGTTGCAGTTCAAAGTACTTTGAGCTGAGCGTGTCATCCCATGCTCACAGCCAGCTCGTGAAGGTTTACATCATGATGTTAGATCATGTGATACTTTGTCTTTGCTGAGAAATAGTATGAAAGCAGTGGAGAATATTCAAAAGGATTCCATCCGGCCTTGTTTGGCCTTCACGTGGAAACCATCTTGACATGAAGCTCCTTCCTCAGGACTCCAGCCTCTGGGAGAATCTGTCTGCTACGAGCACACAGATCCACTTACACACTGGCTTTTCTTCCGCTTTGATGACAGATTCACACACACACGTATGCCTGCACTGGTACTCAAGACCATTACACATTTGTGCACGCGCACACTCATGCACCTTAGACCCCCATCCTCCACCTGGTATAATTCACCTGCTGCACCTGAGAATGTGAGCGCTGTGATGTCACCTGCACCCCCATCACTTCAAAGGGAACCAAAAGCACTTCAGTGCCATCAGCGCAGAGAGCAAACGCACCCTCCCCATTCTCCCTTTGTCCTGCTGTCTCCTAATAGTAATTCCCCTGCAGGAAGTCCACACACACGGACAGGGGAGAAACACACAGTGTTCTCCACAATCAGATATTTTTGCCCCACTGGCACCCACTGCACGCACCTCAGTATAAATGACAAGCACTTTTTTATTCCTCTTCAGTTTTACTGACATGAAAGGAAGTGCCCTGCTGCATGAAATTGAGTGCACTTAAATGTGCCTTATGAGTGTGTGCATGGATGTGTGTGTGTTTGTGTGCATTTGAGTGAAAGGTGACTGAGGCCTTGTACACATGTAACCTGGTGTTTGAAAAAACGAATATCTGCGCAAAAAAATATTGCCGTACATACATGTTTGGATGATCGTCTACATGAACCCGTCGATTTTCACCACAGAGCGTTGTAAAGAATATGCCCAACCCATAGGAGGCAGTGTAGTGCAAAGGTGAAACGTATATCAGCCAATCACAACCCTTCAAAGCAACCACAACTTCCTGTTAGTGTTGAATCATGGCGCCTGGAGGTTCGTTTGTGTGGACAGACCGCGAGGTTGAACTACTATTAAATACCGTGTTGGAGTACAAAGTTAATAAAACGCAGGAAAATGTCGACTGGGAATCATGTCAGAGCAGGTATGTTGACATTTTAGCGCTTTTTTAGAGCATTATGTGACGTCAGCGCCGCGCCGCACTATCTGTCGCAAACATAATGTGCAAATCTCCGGTTCTGAAAGTCCACATGCAAACCTGAAAGCGGAGAATTCTCAAATCTCCAATTTGGTCCGAGTTTTTGTTATTATTCGTTTATAGTTACATCAACCGGAGTTCATGTGTGGATGAAAGGCCACACCGCATGATAAGCTACATGTATTCGGTTTTCCTGATATCCGGCAACGTGTGTACAAGACCTAAAGCTTCTACTGTAAAATATGCTCAAGCAGAGTGTGATGTGAAGTGACAAGGCGATAATACAACCACCACATTAGAGCATGGTTAGCCATTAAAAGACCCGAATGAGATTATGAGGTCATATGTGAGGCGCAAAGCCGACAGACAAAACTAGTCCTGTGACAGTAGCTGCATGCACGTCTCCGAACAGAGAAAAATCTGAACCAAGAAAGAAAACAGGGCAGGATCAGTTAAAAAAAAAAAAATACTGTAAGAAAGTAGGAGAAAAGCATGAGAACATAAGTTAATCGATGCCTTGGAGTTTTCCATAGCTGTATTTATCTGTAATCCATCACTGAATAACACATTAATAACAATAATAGTGCTTCAGCATGGTTTGTTATCAAAAAACATCCAACTAAGCATGAAACACGAGGCCCTAGCCCATCTCCCATCTCAGCTCAGTGCATCTCCATTGCAAAGTAAGATAAAATAACAGCAGTTCAATGTACTGTGACACACCAAGATGCACCAATCCTGTGAGCGTGCTGTTCACAAGATGATGCCTACTGTGAAAATATGCTGCTGTATTTTTGAGAGACAGAGAGAGAAAGAGAGCGAGAGAGAGTTTGGGTTGTGAGAGAAAGTGAAATTGAAGAGATGCACCCACAGGAGGAAATCGAGGATTTACAGCCGAGATAAAAATGGAATCCATTTTGGTTCTTGAATCCCTCACATTCATATCGTAAGGACATGCCAGGTGCCATTCTCCTGTCTTTACCCCCTTTTTTTCCTTCTCGGAGCTGCTTTAAACGTTCAAATTTTCAATCACTACTTCATTCCGTCACTGTCACATCCCATTTTTTCCCCACTTTCCTTTCCTCGGCTTCTTCTTACTTTTCCTCTTTGCAGCCAGGCACCCCAACACTGTCTCGGGTCCTGAAACTATGGCAACGACACAAGAGTGCAAGCGCTCTCTATGATTAATAGATGAGAGATGCCGTGCCAATCGCCTGGGCCTGGGGAGGAGGGACACATGCACTCAAACAACGCCACGCTAACATGCGCACGCACTCACACTCAAATCCCTCCACCGCCTCCATCGTTTGCTGCCTTCCGCTGGTTTGAGGTACAGATAATTGGACCAAGTCCAACTCAGACGCTACGCTCAGTCACGTATATTCTCAGCAGTGTTTTGGTTTCAGAGGCACACAAAGAGGCGACTCCCTGATACACATGACAACTTTTTCCTCATTTGCTTGGGACAAACAAACTAACCACAGACATGACCGCAGACACTGTGGCGGATGTGGTTCTAATGAGTCCACACACAAACTGAGGCCGTGTCCCTGTGACTCACAGCCTGACTCTCCTCCTGCAAAAGCACAACAACAGCAGGACAGGAAATAGGACATAATTTTTTCAACACTGAGCGCTTTCATTTACATTATCGGATCTGCGGAGCAGGACTGAACTCTTTTTAAGGCCACTTCGTCATCCATCATCTCTCAGGCTTTCTCTCAAGCGCCTGGGCTGCTTTCGGATTATCCCTCCAAATGCATTTGCTTTTTTTTTTTCATTTGACTAATACGCAAACAAATTCATCTGTGATAAAGGTACGACCACATGATGTTGTTGCAGATACTTAGTTTGTGGAAAAAATGGTTAAAATAAACATGAATTTATCATCCAACTTCCTGTTGTTTCGTTTTGCGTATACAAGCTCCTCAGCAGTTTTGTTTTCCTTTGTAGGCTATCACTTTCTAATTATCTTAATTTCTAACAACAAAGCATTGCCAAGGACCAACAGACAGCAATAAGAGTTGCTTGTACGGCCCTTTTGCCTCAGGGTTTTAATTTAATTGTTTATTGTGCATTGGTTTGGTTGTTGTTTTTACACCAGGTACAAAAAACATCCATCCATTATCAAAAAAAGGCGTTCAATACAGGATCAAGATGACTTCTGGACAGAAGTCGAAACGTTTTCTGCAACAAATAAAGTCCAGTTGATCCTGTATTGAACGCCTTTTTTTGATTTCATCATGTCCTGGACGACTGAGAATCTTCACCAGCATATCCATCCATTATCTTTACCCTCTTATTCCTTTTCAGGTCACAGGGGTCACTGGGTGCCCAAACCAAGCAGTCACTGTGTGAGAGGCAGGGTACACCCTGGACAGGTCTCCAGTCCATCACAGGGACACATGGAGATGAACGGGACAAACAACCATTTACTCTCTCACTCACACCTAGGAACAATTTTAGTTACCAATCAGCCTAACATGCCTGTTTTTGGTCTGTGGGAGGAAACTGGAGTACCCGGAGAAAACTACGGAAGAGCATTGCGTTCACCAAATAAAAAAAATTGACTCAATATCTCATAATTATGAGATCCTGATCTCATAATTATGAGATATAATAAAAAAATAAATGTCACATTTCTGTCATCTGTGTATGTTTCCCATACAAGACGAAATTCGTCTCTGCATTTAACCCAACCACCACCAGGTGGTGCAGTGAGCAGCCATAGAAAGTGCCCGGGGAGCTGGGGAAATAGGTGTGCACTCATAGACACCCCAAGGTGTGTAGTGGCCGGGGCCGGGGTTTGAACCTGTGTCCTTCGAGTCCCAAGTCGGCAGCCCTGCCACACCATCTTGGCCCCTAAGATCTCATAATTATGAAATCTTATCTCAAAATTATGACATCTTATCTCATAATTATGAGATCCTGATCTCATAATTATGAGATACTATCTATGAGATACTATCTCATAATTATGAGATAAGATCTCATAATTATGACATCTTATCTCCTAATTATGAGATCCTGATCTCATAATTATGAGATATTATATTTATATAATATATATATATTATATACAGTATATATAATATATATGTATTTATGATCTCATAATTAGGAAATAAGATGACATAATTATGAGATATTATCTCATAATTATGAGCGAGTATCTCATAATTATGAGATCAGGATCTCATAATTATGAGATAATTAGTCCATTTTTTTTATTTATTTGGTGAATGCAATGCTCTTCCGTAGAAAACACATGCATGCACAGAGATAAAGAATATGCAAACTCCATCCAGAAGGGCTCCAGGGCCAGGATTTGAACCGGTGACCTTCTCGCTGAGAGGCAACAGCTCTACCAACTGAACCACTGTTCTGCCCAGTACAGAAACATGCTCAATCAATCATGATTCATGCTAATGTAGTGCACGTGAAGATTTAAACACATGAGAGGTCAATTCAATAGATGCAATGCTGAGTCATTTTATGGTAGAAAGCAGTCAGTTGGAACAACACGATGAAATTCAGAAACTGTGGCGCCGTCCGGGTGATTGTGTTTGTGAAAGACGATGGAAACCAGAATGACATAACGAAGCTAGCAAGAGGTGAATGATTCAATCTTCAGTGAGCCACACTGTGGATACTGGACGGTACTGCACAGTGACAAAGACATGAGGCCAGACAAGCCATAACATTATGACTGGTAGAATGAGTAAGATTGTGTTTCAATAAAATGCTGTGTTGGAAAAACGTTGCATTCTGGTGTTTACATGAATGCATCTTTGGCACTCACCATACATCTACAATGCAGGCCTATCAAACTGTACTCTATCACAACAGAAATGGGCTTTGCCAAAACTGCTCGGGAACTATTTAAATATCACAACAAAGTTTTTAACGTTTTAAATTATTCCCCAAAGTCCCATGACTCAAATCTAATGGACAATGGAAGCAAGCCCAGCTCTAATCTATATAGATCTATTGCTGAAAAATCTCTGCACCACACACTCATGAGCACGGGTATGTTATTTTACCATTGACATAGAACCATATTTAGTAGACCTGAATAAATGGCTAGGCTTGAATTAATTTAGTTAAATCCTTGTAACCTATATTTTGTAACCCTGTGCACATAATTTTGTTCCACTTCATGTACCACATGAGAAGGTAATGACAATAAAATTGGCTTGAACTTGAACTAATAACACACAATACCTTTTTCACAGGTGAAATGAGCTAAATTATCAAAAAGCACACACCAGGACTTTAATACTTCTTGTTATTGATTTATGATTTAAATGACTTTTCTCACACTTTTCAGTTTTCAATAGTAGATTATGTCCAAAAAAGTCATTTATTTTGTTCAGTTAAGAGTTAAATCAAATATCAATCAGTTTCTGTTTTTGAGTCTAGGAGAGAAGCCAGTGATACTCTCCAGCTCCTGTTGGAAGAGCCCAAAGCGTTCCCAGGCCAGAAAAGATATATAATCCTTCCAGTGAGTTCTGGGTCTGGTCTGGGGTCTCGCAGTGAGATGTGTCTGGAAAACCTCCAAAAAGAGGCATCCAGGAGACATGCTCTGCTGACTATTTTTGATACAAAGAACCAGCGGCTCTAATTCAAAGCTTCCACTGGATGACGGAGCTCCTCCCCCTATCTCTAAGGCGGAGCCTGACTACCATTCAAAAGAAGCTCCCTTCAGCCGCTTCTGTCTGGGGTCATGTTCTTTCGGTCATGGTCCATAACTTATGACAATACGTGAATGTTGGAACATAGATGAATGAGTAAACTTTAGAGCTTTGCCTTTCAACTCAACCTTTTCTTCACCACAAGAGACCAAAACAACAACCTCATTATTGAGGATGAGGTCCAGAGCCATCCATCCATATCCCGCACCATCTCAAATGTAAAGGTTTTAACTTAGTCAAACCCATTCATGGACAATCTGTTTTCATGTTTACCAGTCTTGGCCAAAAATAGACATCTATGTCTAAAAACATTTGTTGACATCTACTAAACTTTCCCTCTCAGATCAAGTTTTTACCATTTTCACCCTAGACACCGTGAGTATAGATGCTGGTCAGAGTTGTTTTCATGTCCAAAGGCAGACATTTGGCAGTTGATCATAATGTTATGGCTGATTAGTGTATGTTAGACCCTGTGGCCACTATTAAAAAGTATAACTAAAAGGACGAGGCGGGGAGTGAATAAACTCCTGATTCTTGGGGGAATCCACCCGTACGCCACCCGCTTTCATCCTCCTAATATTCTCATTCCGTTTTCTCGGTAAAAATGAAAGCTATTTATCAAATAATGAGTTCAGCTTCAGAGGGTCTATGAAATCATAGCCAACTTAAATGAAAGAGATGGAGCAGCAGAAAGTTAAGCAGGAAAATGTTTATCCAGAGGGGGGAGTTGTGTAATGAGTGAAAGGGGGTTAGAATATCATCCTGTTTGCTTTTTCGCCTTCTAAATCAAAGCAATGAAACTTTAAAAAAACAGCCGACGACTGGTAGATTGAAAAAAAAAAGCTAAAGTCAGCAACTAAGTCACATAACACCTGTGCAAGACAGTTCCACTACAGTTCAATTTGTTGTGATTACACAGACGTGTACTGTACATCTAAAATAAACTATAATAAATCACATCCACACTCTGCTGTTTTTTTTATTATTATCATGAAGTCAATGTAATTTAAGTAGCAGCAGTTTGTGCAAACTGGAAAATGGGTTAAGCATCAATAAATCACGTTCGGATGACGGAGACTGGTCTGATGCATTCTTGTATTCCAAATATCAAAAAAGGAAAAGCCCACACACTGAGGATGCAACATCAATAAAACATGGCTTTTATAAAATATGCATAAATACACACGCCGCCGAATGGTGAGTATTGACACTGACTGAAAGAGGACCAGTAGTTAACAGCAGTTTGCTGTTCTTGTTTATTATCGGGGGCCAATTCATTTGAGCAGGAGCAAAGCCATTTATCAATTATTCAGGCCTGCTGTATTCAGGCAGCAGCTGCATGTGTCCTTAGCTGGCAAAGGTAGAAACAAACTGCCTCTGCGTCTATCACACACACACACACAAACACTCGCACGATGTGACAAATTCCCATCAGTCACACACAAAGCCATCCTCGATGCTATTGTTAGGGGATCGGCGGATCAAACGCTCCACGGAGCATTGCTCCAAATACAAGCGTCAACTCGGGCCGCTCTGCTGTGTTCTGTGTCTCCAGGAGGACAACAGGCAGGCCATTGTCACAAAGGTAATCATGCTGTAATTCATGTATCAGTGCCACTGCATGACATATAAAGTGGTAAAAGTGGGATTAGCCCCATTGGCTTCTGGTGCCGTGGCCTTAATTGAACCATCTGATTTTCAGTACGTAGCCTGTAAATTAAATCCATAATGTTTGAAGTGCCTTCAGGCTGATTAGTGTCCAAACAGATCTTAAACTTTTTTTTTTTTGCTGTAAAAAGACAGATGATCACAGAGGAATGCATAATATGTGCAAATCAGAGATAATATGAATAAATAAAACCATATATATATATATATACAGGTAACCCCCGACTTACGAGCGAGTTTCGTTCCTACGACTATCTCGTAAGACAAAATCTCGTACGTCGGAACACGAAACACGTGTTCTCGTAAGTCCGGATTTTCAGGCGTAAGTCGGAAAATTTATGCTAGCGCTACTACGAACACTCGTTTTTCATCACAAACGTTCATACGAGTTCATGAACATGCTCAGAAACTTGTTTCCAAATGGTTAGCTAACACACTTTCATCTAAAAACACATAAAAGTGCTGTATTTTCTGTATGTTCTTTACAAATTTACTGTTCGTTAGTGAGCTCGTAAGTCCGGAACCTAAGAGCGCTCGTAAGTCGGGGATTACCTGTACTCTTTTTTTAATAAGATTCTTGTGAAAACTCTTTGTCTGCCTTGTTAAAGCTTGAGAATTACAACTCTAAAACCTGCTGCTGAAAACCAGCTGGTGTTGGATTCACCAGTTTCTGTTGTGTCCTTTGCACACTTCCCAGTCTGTCACCAGTTTAGAGTTTCCAACTCCCTTTTCTTTTTCCTGCTTTTCCCAAAGTCAGGTTTTTATAAACAGGGAGAGGAGAGGAGAAGAACTGTGCCTATGAAGATTAGGTTGGAGCAAATTGGGTTTATTGCTAATCCAGCATTTTAATTTCACACTTCAACTAAAAGCAAACCATAAAGTTCAGGTTAGAATTGCAAACGTTTGATTATCTTTTTGGACATTTAATTGTGAGCACACCTCCTGGTAGCTTGAAATCCTTGAACACACCCTAACCAGTGTGCATGTGTGTGTGTGAGAGAAGCTGTCAGACCACAGAGGCTTTATAACTTCCTTGAGGGAAAAAAAAACCCAAATGTAAAATGTGCTCAAATTTGTGGAGGGAAAAGATGACGTCAGAAAGACTGTAAAACACAAGCTGCATCATCATCATCATCCCTCCCTGTCAATCATTCTTTCACTTTTATTTTCCAGTCATGTGAAAATAAATGGCAAATGAAAATCCCGTGCATGTGCGCTCTCAAGCCAAACCATGCACTTATTCACTCCGTCGGTTTTCTTGCTTCTCATCTGTTGTCTTTAACTTTGGAAAGAGGCTGATAATCAAACACTGATAATGAGGATCCAAAAAGTTTCCAATTCTTGTTTGCCATTCAAGCACCTGCTGTAATAAACGATGCTCACATGTTCCCTCCTGTTTAGCCTCGGTGAGACCTGCACTCGTTTATTTCATGTGAGTGAACACCGCAGAATTAAGGGATTACGCACGAATCTCTCCTCTGTTTACAATCGGCAACACCACAAAAAATATATTATTTGTTAAAAAATCTTATTGTATGTGTTAAGAAATGGGTTTTTTAAATAAAACAAAAGTTTACAACTCCAGTGAAGCTCGTGCACTTGTCGTATTGTACATGTACTGGGTTTGTCTATGGAGAGCGCATATGCTGGAGGAGGCTGCGCACAAAGTTTGCAATAAACAAAAGAAATCTCACCTTCAGCTCATGAATGGAGTCGCCTGGAAGTGGTCCACGGCTCCTCTGCTAATAATAATAATAATAATAATAATAATAATCCATTAGATGTGTGGTTTGGAAGCGCTTCGGATGGGGCTCGCCTCGGAACAACAGCACGAGCGCCACTTTTTCCTCTTCGTGCGCTTCTGTTACATGTCGCGCGCAGCTCGTGCCTCTTCAAATCGGAATATCCATCGGAAATCCGCGCACTAAGGACTGGGGAAAGGCGAGGGTTCAATTCTCAGGTCCCCCTCGGGTAGAAACTGAACGGACCGAAGCAAACAGAACTGGATGCGGAGACGGACGCGCAGTCCCTTCCACAAAAGCCGCTCATCCTATTTGGAGAAGCTCAGACTGGAGAGGAGCGCAGCGAGCCCAGCTGTCACCCACCCGCGAGCACACACACACACACACACACACACACAAGGACACACACACACACACACACACACACACACACACACAGGGAGGAGCTACTATGGAACGAGAGCTATTGTGTCATTAGGTGCCAGTTATGGACAACTGTATTTCTATTTTTACGCAGCAGCATTTCCGAAGAATGCGCGCCCGGGAGGGAGAATGCGCGCGCACAATAAGGAGACTAGAGAAAAATAAAAGAGCTTATTAAGAAAATCTAATAATAATTGCTTATCAGTCAAAAAAAAAAAAAAATGGGGGGAAAAAATGCGATCCACTGATCCAATGTGTCTTGTTGTCTCTTCTCTCCTCACTCAGGTGCCACTTTCATCCCTGGTCCCTTCGGGTCTGGGGCTAAGCGCGCGCTCGAGCACACACAAACACGTGCTTCCCAGTAACAAATGAGCCTCCACTTGGGGGGGGGCTTCAAATGAAATCTGAAAATACCAACAAAAGTTAAAAATAAAAATGCTTTAAGTTAGTGGATGCTCTCTCTTATGCAGAACTGGGAAAAAAAGCCTAAATAAAACATCAATTTTCCAGAATGAAGAGTGCAAGACAGCCTACTGCTTGCAGATGCTCCTAAATGCCAGTGGTGGGATGTAACTAAGTACAAATACTTTGTTACTGTACTTAAGTACATTTTTCATGTATCTATGCTTTACCTGAGTAGAATTAAGTGTGGGTACTTTTACTTTTACTCCACTACATTTTACATGAAGTATCTGTACTTTCTACTACACTACATTTCTGTAATGTGTTGAGTTACAAGTTACATTCACGTTGCAACTTTTTGATTTGTCATTAGTTTGAAAGTAACTGCAGTTAGTTGATGTCGAGAGGGGAGTTGGTCCATTGAATCACTGAAAAGTGGACAGGTAACATTAGACCTCCCTTCAAGAAGAGCTGGACCAATGATGTATATTCTATATGTCATTGAGCTGGGAGCACCCACAGCACCACTAACACACACAAAATAGATTCCAGCACAAAGATTCAGCCAGAAGATAGTGATACCCATGACCTTATAGAAAGACTATTGAAATATTATTGAAAGACTATTGAAATATTATTGAAAGACTATTGAAATATCATTGAAAGACTATTGAAAGACAGTTCAGTACAGCAGGACAGATTTTCTCTCCCAAAAGAGCCAGACTGGACTCAGTTTTTTTTTTTTTAAACCAACTTCTTCTGAATTTGAACAAGAAATTTTTGATACAATATTGAAATGTGTCAGATGGGATGTTAGGAGACAAGAGATGTCTCCAAATTATTTTGCTTAATGTCATTTAACTCTGCAGGTCATCCCTGAAATTCTGACGCACAGAATCAAAAGTCCAAGTGTGAACTGTGTCACAGTGTAAACACAATAAAAACATGTATTATCTGCAGCATTGTTCATTAAAATGACTCAACACTATTCATATACTGTATTACAGAAAATATAAATACAGTACGCACACTTAACGATACTGCAGACCATTGCATTAGGTAATACAATCAGCAAGTACTTTTACTTTAATACTTTAAGTATTTTTAAAAGCAAGTACTTATTTCCTTTTACTTGAGTAAGAACATTATGGTATTTCTACTTTTACTAGAGTACATTTTTGTCTGTTTATTTGTACTTTGACTTAAGTACAGTGTTTGAGTACTTTCTCCACCACTGCTAAATACACAAGCTCTACCATCGAGCACACTCCTGGAAGTCTAAATCACATATATTTAAGTTTCAAGGGGACAAAGCTAATGAATGCTAGGGCAAATCATGGAATAACGAGCCACCTGTGAATGAAGTAAATGTTCTTGCACATAATTGAGTTCCTGAGTAGGTTTTCCTGCAAGATTGCTTTCTTGTTATACAGTACTGTAATTGTAGATTACTCCCCCAACAGGCTCAGTGCCAAACACTATAAAGTGGTTCTTTAATAAATGTTCTCCACTGCCAACACGTCCCTCATCTGTTGAGTTTTGGTTTAAAATCCAAACTCATTTGCCACAATGCAAGGGAACTTTCACAAAGGACTATATTTTATTTTCATGGGGCAAATAAAGTCTGTTTCAATCAGAGATTTTTGATGTGGAATGGCTACATATGGAGGCATGGGCAAAAAAGTACAAATTATGGGTAATACTTGGAAAATGTATGAATAAAGATCTAATAATAAAATCAAATTTATGGTATGGCAGATTTTTTTTTATAGAATACAGTAGACTAACATTCCTTGAAGTAATACTTACCACTACTCTTCACACTAGTTAAATTAAGATCATCTTACGTAAAATAATGTCAATTTTTTTGGCATTTTTAGTCTAATCTTGACAATAACATTATGCATAATCCGGTTGTAAATGACTCTCATGCCAAACTGTAACTTGTCATAGCTGTTTTCAATCAATCAATCAATTTATTCACTCGATTTAAAAAAATCATCAGTTTACAAACACATTCTCTGACAACATATATTTACACGAGTGAAGAGGGAGCAGGAAGAAGAAAATCTTGTATAGACCTGCCCCCTTTCTCAATAATTACAAAAATGTCATGGCCGTATACATTAAATTAACAAAACAAGTTGCAAACAATATCTAAACAATAATAACAATATACCACTGTTCCCATTAACAACTCAAAAGTGTATAAGAGTTCATCGTTCTTTTTTTATAAAGTGTTTTGAATTGGTTTATTGTAGAGCAATTTTTAAACTCATCATCCAAACTGTTCCATAGTTTTACTCCATGCACCGAAATGCACATTTGTTTTAAAGTAGTACGCACAGTTTTACTTTTGAAATCATACTTCCTTCTGTTAGTTCTATCACAAGAACTTTTGTAAATTAAATGGCAATAATCTCTTTCTAGCTACATAATCAATAACATTTTTAAATCAACCAGATCCTTTAGTTTCAAGATATTTGATTGAATAAACAATTTATTTGTGTGTTCTCTGATGTCCACTTTATAAATAATTCTCATAACTTTCTTTTGTATGACAGATAACGGTTTAGTGTTGGTTTTATATGTGTTGCCCCATACCTCTATACAGTATGTCAGATATGGAACAACAAATGAATAATATAATGTCTGTAGTGTTGACAGCTCTAAAACATGTTTTACTTTATTTAGAAGTCCAATACTTTTGCATAGTTTTAATTTTATGTATTTTATATGAGATTTCCAGTTAAGTTTATGATCTAAAACAACACCTAAAAATTTAACTTCATGTACTCGTTCAACTTGATTATTATCTACAGACATTACAATAGAATCATCTATTTTTCTATTACCAAAAATCATGAATTTTGTTTTATTCCAGTTTATTGATAATTTGTTGTATTTAAACCATTCATTAAGTTTAGACATCTCACAAGTCATACATTCTATAATGGGTTTTAAGTCATTCCCAGAACAAAATAAATTTGTATCATCTGCGAACAGGATGATTTGTAACTTTTTAGACACTTCACAAATGTCATTGATATACAAAAGAAAAAGCTTTGGTCCTAGCACTGAACCTTGGGGGACTCCACATTTTATATTTTGAAGATCTGATTTTACATTTCCTAGCTGTACAAATTGTTTTCGGTTAGTCAAATAACTACTCAACCAGTTATGAACTATCCCTCTTATCCCATAATCTTGCAACTTGGAAAGCAATAAAGTGTGGTCGATTGTATCAAAGGCTTTTCTTAAATCAATAAACATCCCCACTGTATATTGTTTCCTTTCAATTGCTTCTGTAATTTCTTCATTTAGTTCTAATAATGCAAGGGATGTTTATTTGCTCTAAAGCCATATTGACTCTCACTCAATAAGTTATTCTTTTCAATATAACCATCCAATTTTCATCTTCAAATCACTTCTTGGTCTGCTGCCCTCATACATCTCCTCCTACATGTCTTTGCGTAAGTGCAGCTACAGCGTGCGCTCTCAGGACATGATTACCTGTTTAATGTATTTGTATCATTGATGTTCATCATTCTTTAGTTTGTAGCAGGTCACTTTTGTAAATGAGCCCTCAAGGCTCAATAAGATTTACCTGACTAAATAAAGGTTGAATGAATTTCTGGACAAACCATTTTTCAAGCACTTTAGAAAACTGGGGGAGCACCGAGATCGGTCTATAATTGTCAAAACTATGTCCATCACCATTTTTAAATATTGGAATAACTTTTGCTGATTTCATTTTTTCTGGAAATATGCCACTCTGGACTGACAAATTACAAATATAAATGGTTTAATAATAAAGTCAATAGTTTTTTTTATGATCATCATATCAATTCCATCACTATCAACAGATGTTTTAGTTTTGCTTTTCCTTATTATATTTAAAATTTCATGTTCACTTATATCTCCAAGAAACATTGACTGTGAAATTCTACTACCACCATGTGGTTTTGTGTCACTTGACGAGCTGTCGTGGCCATCTTGAAATGGACCGAGTTAAAAATGAACCAGTTGAAGAGGGTATCCAAAGATTACTTCTTGAGTTTCATTTGAATTTGTCCACTGATCCATAAGACATTGTGCTAACAGACAGAGTTTACTAAGAGCAACAATTTAGACAAAAAAACTTGTGCATGAAGACTATTTGTTGGGGATCCGTTTCAGCTACTAATGTGCTAAAATCTAGCTCAATGTCTGCAGAACTTACTGAGATTTAGCCATTTTTGTGTCTGCTAAGGTTTATTTGATCATTTATCATGTACACTGATTCATAAGACATTTTGCTAACACAACAAATGAATAAACAGAAGTGCACACACAGGCAAAAACAATATTATCCTCTGCCAACATGTTACACTTGTTTTTTCATTTAAAAAGTGCAGAAGCATACCACGGGGAAACAAAATAAATCTTTACCACCATAGGAGTTGGGAGGTTAAGTAGCTGCAGGTGCTGCTGGCCAAATGCACTTCATTAGCGGGCTAATGGACAAAATCAGGAAGGCTGTCCAAAATGAGGGTTGTAAAGCCAACTATAAGTTCCTCGTTCCACCAAAAACAAGATTATTTCCAAGTGAACAAAACATTCAAGATAGTTGCCAATCTTCAGTAAATTGTATATCCCACAAATACCATTTTGAGGTTGCCCTATGTGCAATGATCTGATAGATTGGTTTAGACTCAACAAAGTATTGTTAAATTTGGATAAGACTAATTATATGATATTTAGCAATAAAAATAAAACTATTGATGTTTCATTCAAGATTGAAAATTCAGAAATCTGTAGAGTATATGAGGAGAGGTTTTTGGGTGTCATCATTGATGATAAATTATCATGGAAGCAACACATAAATTCAGTTAAAAAGAAAATATCAAAATCTATTGCAATTTTTTATAGAGTCAGGTGACTGACAAAGCATTGTGTTTGTTGTATAATACAATTGTTGTGCCACATTTAATCTATTGTGTTAATGTTTGGGGAAAAGCATGTAAATCAAATACAAAGTCCATTTTTATATTGCAGAAGAGAGTTGTAAGAATTATCAAAGGTAAACATTATTGTCATCCATCAAATATATTATTTTGTGAAATGAAGTTTTTGAAGTTCCCTGATTTAGTGGATTATAACATCTTGTCATTTATGTATAGAGCTCATCATAATACATTGCCTTCTAAATATCCAAATGAATTGTGTAAAAAGATCCAGTAATTATAATCTTAAGGGGAAAGATGCTTTTCTTAAAGGGGACCAAAGATGCAAAATTCACTTTTTAATGTTTTTTTTTTACTCTACTTTGGGTATGTACTTCTTAAAAAACAGTCCTAGGACCAAAAAAATGCACCCAGTGGTATATTTACTCTAAGTAGATTTATTTTTCAGGGATATAAATGTCTCGTTTTCAAATCCTTGCGCTTGTGAAGCCGTAGGACAATCCCCCCCAAACCTGAGTCCAGCCCCTCACCTAGCAACCCCTGGTGAAAAAAGACTGTTGTTTTTCCTGAGTTCATCTCATCTTTTGTGTTTAAATGTTCTTAATTTCATGTGTACAGCACTTTGTTGCAGCTGTGGTTGTTTTAAATGGCTTTATAAATAAAGTATAATTGTTATTTTTACGTTTTATTTCAATTTTTAGCGTATTAGCGATCGCTCCCAACGAGCAGCCGGCAGACATAAAACGAGCGGATCGCCGCAGCCTGACCATGCAACAAGCGGAGCTAAGCGGGCGGAAATGCCGGCGAAGGGACCATCTGCGGCCGGGAGCTGCTGGCTTTTGAGGACCGTGCGTCCGATCAGAGGTTGCCTCACACGGATACATTTACTGGAAACACTCGGTGAACTTTGTGTATGTGTCTGGACTGGAGCAGCAGCCGCGGATCGCTCAGCGATCGCTCCCAAAGCGCCGCATGCAACGAGCGGAGCTAAGCGGGCGGTGTGCCGGAGGAGGAACGAGCTAACATTAGCCTCGGATTCGGGTGGGCTAATGCTAACAGGTGCAGCTAATGGCGGCGCGCGCAGACGGCTTTCGGTAAGTTATCTTAAGCTAGCACTAGCCATTTCTAAAGTACATGAAATGCTAACGTAAACCCTTTGGAGGGCGGAGTTAATGTAAACAGATTTTTGAAGGGCGTGGCCTTCAGAGCTCATTATCATAAACAGCCCGTTCTGAACGGAAGTGAGATCTGGCAGAACTAGAAAGGGGATATTTTATTATCTAAGAATTATTTTGTGTATTAAATTGAATGAACATGGTCTGGATAGCCCACAGACATACCATAAAAAATTTAAGAACCAGTAATTGGTCCCCTTTAAACCGCAATTTAGAACCAGTTTGAAGGGAAGATCTACCCTAATTCAAGGTATTAGACAGTGGAACGATTTGGAGTTAGATGTTAAGGAAGCTAAATCAATCTCGGTATTTAAGAAACTGGTAAAAATCCAATTGCTAAAAAAATACATGAATGTATTTCAAGAAAAATGTTAGATATTTGAAATATTGCTTGAGTTATTTACTTGTTTTGACAATCTTTTTGAATATGTTTGTTTGAATGGTTTATTAGATAAATAAGGAGCAGATTTTATAAGATTCTTTCTTCATCTGCTGCCTTTCATTATATATTTACAATGTTTTGTAATTACAGATATGTTAATTGTTATGTTATGTATTTTATTTTTGATATGAAATGAATAAAGACTTCAAAAAATATATATTTACAAAGGACCCCTACAGCTACAGAGTCCAACCCTCAGTTAGCAAGTTCAATGTTAAAGTGCATGCCAGTACAATCAGAAAAAGGCTGAACAAGTCTGACACTGTTTGGATGGGTCTGGAAAAATACACGGCAGCAGGGCTTTGGTTTCCTGAGTTGCATTTAAGATGTATGGAGCAGTGACCTTTGGACAACTGAGACCACAGTGGAGATGTCTGGCTGTAATGCGCAGCGCACCGTTTGAAGAAAACCAAACCCGGCACATCAGAACAAGTAGCAGTCAAAGGCTGTGGTGTAGAAATGAATGCTGTGAAAACTTTAAAACGGGAAGGCCCAAATTCTTCTCCTCATGCTGCCTTTACCAAAGTTTTTTTTAAACCTTGTGAGGACAGAAGGATTTTAATATTTAATCTTGATAATTAAAAGCTTGTAGAATGAAAGAGGGTTTTTACCAAGCTTGTATACCATGCGTCTCATCTTACAGTATAATGAACAGCAGCTTACAGGAGTTCAATTAAAGGCTCTCTTAGAAATGTGTAACTCTTTGTTGACATCTAAGGTGAACCATACCGACACAAAGGCAGCTGCATTTTCATCTGGAGACCTGCAAACTCCAATCAAATCAAGCTCCACGCAGATAGATTTTATTCCACACCGTCTGCCTTTGCAGACTTTCTGTAATCCAGTCTATCTCACTTACATGCGCTCTCATGCAGGCTTTGAAGTGGAAGTGTTGTGAAGAGTGGGTGGTAGGCAGGGTATAATTTGAGCTCAATAATGTCGAGATGCACACCAGTTAGTTCGAGCTCTGGAAATGCACTCGTGTCAGAGCTCATTTCTCTAACCTTACTGAAGTCGTCCCAGGCGCGTTTGGACCCCGTGTGCAGAGAGGCACAAACATCACACCCTAAACCAGGACATTCAGCAGAGCAACTCTTCTGGGAATCAGACCAGCTCTCAGCCATGGCTCTAACTCATATAACTCACATCAACTCACATACTCCCCTGTCCACTCTCCAACTTCAGAAGATTGATCTTTACTTCCAGACAAGAATGTTCTGCTCACGTCCCTGTCAGTGACATAGCTCTTATTTGAACTCGTGTGTTGTCCTTTAAAGACCCTATAAAGGTTGCAGCCACCTGCTTGAAATATGTAAAAGCAACATTTTTTTTCAAATTAATAGTGCAAAAGTGTAGAAAAATGTGTAGCTTCCTTATTTTTGTACAGCGTTATGTGGTTGTGATTCCATGTTTCTCCTTCTGCAGGTCTGGGCGGCGCCATCGAGCAGCAGCTGTTGAGCTCCGGAGGTATGAGGCTGAGGAAACGCTCCTTTCCCTGCTGGAGCATTGCACCAACAGGTTCATTCTTGTAGGGCTCCTTTCAGTAAGAATTATACTTACCCGTGTTTTCCCTGTTTCTTGAAGTCATCCACCTGAGACAATCTTGGAAAGTGTTTCTCCTCCTGATGTCTTCAAGGCGAGCTCCCCCTGGAACTCCTGTGAGCTCTCGCCTCTGACCTGGAACAGTCCAGCTGTTCCTCTGCTGCTCGCCACTTGCCTGCTCTGTAACCCCTGCAACTTACTTGGCCTCCTCTCATCTTCTCATCATATAACTGGAATCCTCTGCTCTCCTCTCGACGCTAATCATCCTCAGAGTCCTGTAAGAAAAGTAAAGTCTGACCATGATACTCACCATCCTCTAACAGAGGCCTCACTCACCCTCTTCTACTTTACAGGTTTCCCAGAGCCTCCTGTAAATATATCATTCACTGTGTCTGTGTAGTGGACCAGACCCTGGTCTCTGAAAACTGTATTGAAACACCTTTTCTTTGAATCTTCAAGAACAAGGACATTACACTGATTTATTTTATTAATTTGAATCAAGACACAAATTAAATCACAAGAGACTCTCTTTATTCTTTAATTTTGTTATAATTCAAATATAATCAAAGTATAACCTTGTGTTATTTGTATGAGCGGTGTTATTTTTTCAGTATGTTGAATGATCATTGCTAATGTTCATATGGTGTATTCTTAATATGTGGACACATGAAAGAACTCTGTCTAAAGTTGAATTATATGTCAGACTTTACTCTTCAGTTTTGTTTAGAAATGAGAAACAGTTACCTAGTGTTGCGCTCTTGCCACGTGGCCCCCTGGTGGGTGTTCCTCTGCCTGCGGGCGTGCTTGGGACCCTCACTATCTGGGGCTGGGCGCTTGGGCGTTGGTCGGCTCGGCCTGGTGGCTGCCTGGTGGGGCTCGGGTCCTCTGGTCCTGTCGGGTCTGGGCCTGAGGGGTGGGCGTCCCCGGTGCCCGAGCATCGGTGACCGGCCCTGGGGCTACGTCGGTGCAGCGGGCTCTGGCGGGGGCCTGTGTATTTGTCGCTGTTGACCCCGGGGGGTCATTGTGTGTGGTCCCTGGTGGGGTTCGTCCGGTTCTTCCCCTTGGTCGGATCTGGGGAGTGGACGAGTGGCTCGTCCTGTTCGGGTGGTCCTGGGGACTCTGGGCTCGGGGTCCTTCCTGGGGTCTTGGGCTTTGATCGCCCTTTCGTCTGTCTCGGGCTTTGGGGGGACAGATCTCTGATGCTTCACAATCGCTACTAAATGTTCTATTGGAGGAACCTTATTCACTTATGCATGCTCACAACCACACACAAATGGATGTAGGGATGTATATGTAGATATATGTAGATGGGTATATAAATGAATATAAATATATATGTATATATACTGTCTATATATTTGTAGGTATGGGTATGTTTATATATAGAAATCTAATGCAAGGTCATGAATATTATCAGTCTTTATGCTTGTATGTTTCGTTGCTGTGTTCTGTCATGTGCTTTGCAGGATTGTGGACGGAGGTTTGGTGTGTTTGCCTTGTGCTCTTTTTGTGGATAATTGTTGTTTTGTTGTCTCACTTTCTCTTTTCTTTCTTTCTCTCTATAAAAAAAAAATACATATTGGAGTGAGAGGATGGCTATAAGGTGTGAAGGGAGGCCATCTATAAATGGAAAAAAAAAAAAAAAAAAAAAAAAGAGAAACAGTTTAATCAAGTTTAAATCAGAAGCTGGCAACTGTTTTCTGTCTTCTCTTAAAACAACTCTTTCTCTGTTCTTCTAAACTAACCTTCACTGTCTGACTGGAAATAACCTCAAGTAACTCCCTCCCACTGGTCGAACGAACCAATCTGGAAGGAGCAAGTCACTGACGTCAGATCCTCTTTAAAAGTTCTAAACTTCCTGGAACTCCCAGTTCACCGAGGAAGTTGAAATGTAATGACTTTCTCTCTAAGCTGGGGGACTTTGACCAAGCGCCAAAGGTCCAGTTCACCAGCCAGAGTTAACAGCAAGACTGCTGTAAACTCACTTGAGCGTTAAGCTCCAAACTTTGAATGAATGTTCTTCTTGAAGAATAATTTATTCTGAAAATCAACAGGAACTGACCACTACTTTGGTCAGATTGACCCGGACCTCAGTGAGCCGCTGAAGAAGTAAACACGCCGAAGTCCAGCTCGGACGTAACTTGGACTAAACACTTTGTTGCTGGAGGAAGTGTAAGAAGTAATGGCTTTCTTTTTTTGCTGTAGGACGTTTGGTCAAAGGCCAAAGACCATCGTTCTTCAGTAAGGGCTTTCCTTACACCCCTACATCTGTTTCCATCTCAGTCATATCTACCCTGGGTTTTTACACTCCACTGTGACACGGTGTTTCATCAGTTATCTGAAATAGAATAAAAAGGTTCATTTTAATGTAAGAAAAATATAATTGTGAATATAGTAAAGATGCCAAATATTTAAACGCAGTTCTGAAGATATAACTGTATAAATGCTGATTTTTTTTTTTTGTTTTGTTTTCTGTAATATTTTGTTAAATGTTTCTACTCTTGCATACTTTGTGCAATTTTAGCCGTTCCTAAATCAAAACGTTCATCGGATTCTATGACTTTTGTTTGTTGTGAATTTTTAAACTTTTCAAACAACTTTACTTTAAC
The DNA here is from genome assembly GCA_038048925.1 of Garcialebias charrua. Taxonomy (NCBI): domain Eukaryota; kingdom Metazoa; phylum Chordata; class Actinopteri; order Cyprinodontiformes; family Rivulidae; genus Garcialebias; species Garcialebias charrua. Next base: position 39,529 of record JBBPBX010005932.1, read on the forward strand.
TTACGCATTTTGCCCTTGGAAAAACATTGAGCTCTCTTCAATTCCTTGAATAAAAACATTATTTTTCAATGTGTTTTAGAGTACTTGCTCTATTTTTATTTTCCTACATTACTTTTGTTTTTTGACTAATTTCTGATATTTTTCAGCTTTACTAGCCTTCAAGCTTGTAGCTACGATTCAGCTTTTAGCTAGCCTTTTAGTTAATGCTTAGCTTGTGTTTCTTTTCTTGATTGTTTGCAAACATCCAGTATAGAAAGTGTTTATTCATAGCATAGTTTAACATAAATATGTTGGAAGTTTGAAAACATATTTTTGTGCAATTACCTTTTTTTCTGTTAAAAGTTATTCAAGCCGTGTTGGTAGGAATAACTGTGCAGATAGCTCTGACATTTCAGAATCTGTCATTTCAACCTGTCGAGGTTTGAACCTCTCTGTGTTGGGGTCACATGTAGTTTTGGTGTGACTTGGCGTCACAGTAAGATGGAGCTGATAGGATGTCTATTGGAAGCCTGCTGAGCTGTGAATTTTATAGTTGGACCACTGGAGTCGTATCATTTGTTAAAACTGCCACAGCCGACACTTGCTGAGTTCTAATGGCTGCGGCTAACTCATGGATCAAACGGACAGCTGAGGCAGGAACAACTTACAAGCCTGTACATTTTGTAACTCATATTGCATTATTGCAGATCAATCATTAAATCTGCTAGTTAATTTAGTACTTTACTGAGCACTGCACGTGATCAAGAAAAATGCATTTACCATATTTCCTGCCATATATGTTGCTCAGGCGTATAAGTAGCCTCAGTCCAAAAATTTCTCATAAAGTGAAAAAAAAAACCCCATAAATAAGTCACTTATAAGTCACATTTATTATGTACTGTTTGGTTTTATTTATTTATGTGGTGTTGTAAATAGTTTTTTGTGTTCTTTTAAATTTGAAATGAATTTTTAAAAAAACTTTTTTTTATTATTATGCATCACTGCTGACCCCCTGGAAACGTGGGTTGATGTCGCGCCAAAAATCTATTAGCTGCCAAATGGTGGCCGCGGGAGCGTGCACGGGAGGACTTTAACAAGAATTTAACAAGATTAACACTTAAAAACAATTGTTTGTTTGCTCAACATTATAGCAAATGTGTGTCTTATGCCCCTTTTCCATTAGTACCGGTACTTAGCACCTGTTATTATTTTCAGGACCCTCTGCTCGGTGGTTCTAACCCGAACGAGTAGGTACTAAAACGTCGGTCACGGATTGGTTGGTGGCTGAGTCACTGGATCTTCCGCCATTTGCAATTTCTCGGACTAGAGCAGCAGCTGGACCTATTTTAAAGATTTTTAAAACAATAATGACAACACCTTGGTCTAATGCTGACGTGCTGGCATTTTTTGTGCTTGGTGGTCACCAACAAAATTCAGGGCAAGCTGGATGGAGCTCTGCTGGTCTCACTCGGTCCTCTGCCCATGAGCCTCGGAGCCAAGCCGGGCTGGGCATCATCTCCCCGGCTTCGTGATCCGCTGGTCACCGCGGAAGTTCCTTTGTGGATCCGTGGTATTTTTCACTTTTTAAACTAAAGTCTCAAAGATTTGGACAGAAACCTTCATTAGAATTTTTTTTTTTTTTGAAGTTTTTTACTTTGACACCAGAGTTCATGCTCAATAATCCAGGTATAAAATCCAACAATGTTCAGTCAAGTCATCTGGACGGTTTCTTTTTTGCTGAGACGTTGCGTCCTTCATCCAAAGGACTTCTTCAGTCTGAGGAGCTACCAAACAAAACTGATTCCCACAACAACAGCATATTCTAAAGTGGGAAAAAATAGTTTGCTGGGGCTAAGATGGCCTCAGGGGCCCACCCTCTCCCCTGTCAACTCCTCTGAGACAGTCATGCCAAAGGTGTTCAAAACACCAAAGTTAATGTGCAATAATCTAGGTATAAATCCATCAATGTTCAGTCAGGTCATCTGGTTTGATTTGATTTGATTTGATGTTTATTCATTCATTTTAAAAGAACAATACAAAACAGTTTCATCAGATACAAGAATACAAGTAGGATAAAATGAAAGGAGCAGAAAGAAGATGAAATCTTATTATATCTGCCCCTTATTTCACAGTTTGTTCAACCAATGATAACCTTCAAACTACATCACAACATGAATAATTCTACTTAATTTATCTAACTGTAATACACAAACACACTAAGCTACATCATGTACAACATAAGTGTAATACACAAACACACTAAGCTACATCATATAGCTTTCATATAGGTTTCTTTTTTTGCTAAGATGTTTCATCCTTTATCCAAAGGACTTCTTCAATCCGAGGAGCCACCAAACAAAACTGAGTCACGTTGTTGGATTTTATACCTGCCTTAATGAGCATGAACTTTGGTGTTTGGAACCAGTTGAGCATGTCTGTCTCAGAGTAGTTGACAGGGGAGAGGGCGGACACCTGAAGCCATCTTAGCACCAGCAAACTGTTTTTTCCACAATGGAGTATGCTGTTTTGGGGAATCGGTTTTGTTTGGTGACTCCTCAGATTGAAGAAGTCCTTTGGATGAAGGACGAAACGTCTCAGCGATAAAATAAACCGCCTATGACATGTCTGAACATGGTTGGATCCTTTACTTTGAGTTTTGTCTCTGTTCATGAGGCAGTTTTGCAACACTTTTTCTGTTATTTTTTATTTTATTTTTTGAAAAAGGCTTGAAGTAGTCATAATTTTTGAATACGTTTACTTTTAT